>JAPYZO010003774.1:0-14624 GCA_030522905.1 Torymus flavipes | reverse complement strand
ATCTACTGCAAGGATTTCTAGTTTCTTGCATCGATCTTCTATTGAAACATATATAAGTAAATTAAATACTAAAAAATAATTATGGGATTCAATACCTTCAACCTTTACAGACTGAGTAAATTTTACAGTTTCGAGGCTGAATAAAAAAGATATATTTCAAATGATATAAAACCAAGAATTCATTTCTTTAGTTTTTACATATTACGATATTCTATCCGCCTATAAAAACTTAAAATCAAAACATCAATTTTTTTTGTGTAAATGTTGAAGGAAATTTTAAGGTGCTACTACTTGTAAAAATTTTGTTCAAAGTTTACACAAGAACAAATAGATATTTTTACAAGAAACTTTTATAGAGTAGTAGATTTTATAAGGCTTAAATCGGAACATTATTCTTATTGAATTATTCCTACATTTAAAATATTTAATCAGAAATTACATGTAGCTGATCTTGATATATTATTTATATCTTATTATATTAAGTGTTGATATTTCTTCGGGTTTCTGAGTTAGAGTTTTCAGGACTCGAATTACGCGTTATCAAAAGTGCGTTTGCATAAAAGAAAAATGCGTACGAAGATACGGCATGTGGATCTTATAAAGTTTGTTTAAAAAGATGTTTTTGCAGATATGTTTAAATATTAATAAATTTATCCGAGTGATCGGTAACAAGGGAGGATTTTATGCTAGCAATGAATTAATTTCTAGTAGTCTATTTATATATAAACCAATTGAATTATTATTTTTTTAACATTCGAAAAATTCACCTATAACATATGATGTCAATATTCAATTCTGTGCTTGAAAATCGATCTCTCTATAGTCTTACGTTATTGACCTGATTGATATATTTTAAATGATAGAAGTAAACGCAAATTTCTTTGGACAAATACTTATAATTTTACTGTAGAATAACAAAAGATTATTCAAGAAAAGGTATCTTTAAATATTTTATTAACGATTATAGGCTCGCTTATAGGTTACAATAAAAATAAATTTGACTTACTATACAATGTACAACACTTTATCTTTTGTTTAGCTTATTTTGTGTAATGTTATAAAATAAAATTTTTGATTATTTTATGAATTCAGCATTACGTCGTTTCTTTCTGTACACATTATATTGTTTCTTACAAAACAAACTGCAATCCATTGGATGTCCAACTTAAAAAAGAAAACATTTAATTTTGAGAGTACGACGTCCAATCTATCATAAATTTCGTTTCATTAGACATCGACGTATAAAAACTTAAAACCTCATACAATACGGTAGATATTAATAAAACGGAGAATATTTCAATAACAGCCAAAAGCCCACTTCGGCAAAGTAAAAAAGGCATAGAAGATCGAAAATAGAGCGGAGCTGACGTAGTTACGGCCTCACAGTTGCATTAGTACATTTCTGTACACTCGTATACGTGGGAATCATATATAGTGTGCGTTCGAAGGGGTGGGCACGAGTGCACCATATGGTCGCCGCGGATCTCTCTTTTTCGCTAGCCCGAGAACGGCTTTACGACGCGCTGACAGCCGAGCTTTGGGGTCGGAAGTGCAGCAGCGCGCAGCCGCCCCCGTAAATCTCGACTCGCGCACGCAAGCTTTTTAGAGCGTTATGCAGGACTGTCAAATCAATGGATGCGTACCTAGTACACAACTATTTTGGCGTCCCTCGTCGTTGTAAATACGTGATTGTTGGCTGAAGTGCAGCATTCTTTGCAGGAGGATTTTTGGTTGCTCTCAGTGCTGGGGTTTATTCTTTTGAGAGTCACATTTCTTTCGGTGGGACTGTTGTTCAGTTGATAAGTGTAGACATCACGAGGCGAAAGCATGGAGATTGTCAGCTAAATTCCTTAGATGCGATATGCAAGTGTTGAGGAAACATTTTTGGCACGAAATTAAACGTTGATGTTTAAACATTTTTGTTCTGAAAATATCTTGATGTTACTGTTTGATGTTTTGTCGCGTTCTAAATTATTATAAGACATAAATAATTAGGAAATAAACATAATTTTTGAAAATATATATTTACTTCGATTCTTATTGACGCCTTTATTACTAGATTACTTAAAAATTTAATTCATTGTCTACTTATCTCTTTAACAATTTTCTTTACTTACTTATAACAGCGTGAAATAAAAGAATATTAATTAAAAATCTAGGTTAAATTTATTCGTTTAAAAGCAAGCGCAAAGAAACATTGAGAAAGTGTTGACTGGACAAATGCATATATGTTTTAGTTTTTATGCTCTGACTCATTCTGTAAAACGAGTGCATTAAATTGTTAAAAATTCGTTTCTTGGAAATGAAAAACTTTTAATGTTTACAAGTTTGTTTTAAGTATAAATAAAGATTGCATTTATCTTTGTTTTAAAAATTGTTAGTAATATTTGTGCTGTTCCCTAAAGATTTTAATGTATGTAAAGAAGTGAGTATATTAAAATGAAAAAAAAAAATTTCTTCTTTTAATATATATATCTAAGATCTGAGATTCATTTATTGTTAATAGTTAGTTATTATCTATGTAAATTATTTTTTCTTTTAATACTAAATGGTTTTTAGATATCGCCTTTTACATTATCAACATCGTGAAGGAATTTTATTTAGAATTAAATACAATTTTGAAGTCATCCTTTAAGTTCTAAAACTATACTCTATACTATTTTACGGAACACGGATAAAACGTTGATTCGAATAATTGAAAAATTGGTTACTGTAGCAATTCGAATTAATCAAAAAACACAGAACCGAAGGTAATAGTTACTATAATTAATGCGATTGGTAAAGAAGAGTACATAGTTTTTGGCTTTTGGTTTTTGGCACAAATAATTGATCTTAATGACTATTGAAAGTTAACAACATTGAAATCTATATAGTTAGTATTGACTACTTTTTAGGTTAGTTAGTTTAACAATCTACAAATGGCTGGCAGAATTACTATACTTGTTTCTTAATTTATAACTATTCGTTTTCGTTCTGTGCGTTTAGCCAAACGGTTGGTTTGGGTAACAAATAATTTTTCCCGTGAATAATCATTACATCTTTTTCATTATATATATATGCCATGGCTTAACTGGATTATTTATTATTAATTATAACTTGTTACACTATTATTTTTAACTAAAGAAAAGTATCTCAATTCGTAAATAAAATATTATTCAAGCAGCTTGTTTTATAATAGATTTATTTAATTCTATTAAAATTGGAGTTCGCCGGGACAAAATATTGCTTTTGAAGCATAAAAAACTTTTAGGCAATAGATAAACTCGAAAGTAACTCTGTCGGCGTCGACTTATCCCAGATTGTTGATATATTTCAGAAGAATATGTTACAACAATATGTACTTATGGCGTGCTTACGAATACTTAAATTGCAAGTATGCATGCTTCTTCGAAGATTTAGTGTGGTAGTATTTTTTTTATAAAATAGGCCTGCTAGTAGGACGTCATTGTAAACTTAAAAGGTATCATCTAAGATAAATCTCGATTCTCTTATAAGTAACAACCAAAAGTTGCAAAATAATAAATAAGAAAATAGAAATAATCAAAATCCATGAACAGTTAAAATAAAAAATGTCTTACGATCCATAGACTCTTTAGTTTAATGCATAAGATATCCAAAATAATATGTTATAAAGCTACAGAGAAAAATTATGGAAATATTGGTGTGCAGCGAAATTTTGTAATAATTTCTATTATTTCAAACCATAAATGATTCATTATAAACAGTCGTACTTTACAGTACATTTATCAATTGTTCGAAACATTTTTCTTGTTTCATAAACGCGGGTTCTTAATTTACATGCATTGCGAATAAGGCTGTCAGATCTAACGAAATATAACAAAGCTTATTTACTACACGGTTAATCCGTTATCATTAAGTATTAAATGTTTATTTCAAATGATCAATATTAATTTTATAATAATCCTATATCGGTTATGAGTGCCTTCTTAAGTGTATATTTGATTAAAATGTTAATGGATTTAAGAAACAAATTGATTATTTGACTAAGTATGAAGAACTTCTTTTTAAATTAATAAATAAAAAGATTGGAAGATCGTCTAGATATTTAGTATATTTAAATGTTTATCGATTGACTCTCTTATCATAGAATGATAATTTACTTATTTTTAAATTTTAATCCCGAAATAGTATTACTTGAAAAATGCGTAAAAATAAAAAATACTTTATTGAAGAATATTATTCATTACTTTTTTTTGCTGTGAATTTTTTCAGCATATTTTGATGCACGAATATATAGTTATATAATACCGAATATGTAAATGAGTCAAATAAAATGATTATAGAATAGAATAAAATAAAACAAATTTTTTTTTATTACTTAATTAATTTTTTATTATTAAATTCACTCAGTGTGGCACTACTCGTCAGTTTGTACGTCGTTTTCATCGGTGTTATCAAGTCTCTTAAAATAAGTCGTTCTTAGTCTGACGCACTTTTCCTCTCATATTTATGTCCTCATTCTTGACAGTCTCAATATAAGCGCAGGACTATAAATCTCATTCTCTCTCTCACGATTCCTTATCTATCCTTTTCTCTTATATTTCTGCTCCTTGCCATCTTCTTGTCGTTTCAACATCTTCTAACATCCATCATCCTTGCTAATCCTTTCCTGATGTTTTCTATTCCATCATTCACTCTTTCGATTTCTTTCATTCTAATACACGCTCATTCTATTTCTCGTTCTCACCCCCCCCCCCTTCCTCTCTCATTTTTTCAATTCTCTCCAATCTCAAATTCTTCTTGTCCTACTTCTGCTATTATTCACTCTACAATAACTATCTTAATACCAATCAAGAATAAGCCTAAAGGAACATTGGGCCCTACGAAGGACCCAGTCACACTTAAAAACTGGTATTTGGACCTCTTTGGGCGGAATGCGCATTGCAGAGGAATCAGAATCAGAATGAAATGACACTTATTCAAAATGAAACATCCGATTGCATTCCATTTCTAATCCTCGGATAAACGAAACGTCGAATTCAATCCCAAAGGTGCATCAGAAATACCACATCTCATTCATTCGTCAATACACTCATCCATCCACACATCTCCAGGCAACCTATATATATCACTCGATTCGACCTCTCTAACCGCATGATAAAGTGCCTCGGACGAGACGCCCCCTTCAGACTAGATATTTTTCCCTACCAAGAGGCTTTCACTCGCTGCATCTGGGAACTCATTCATTTCGTCATATATCTTTGGCAACGATTTCTAGCATCTTCTGAGTCTCAGTCAGTCTAGTATCTGTTAGACTTGCGCTTGTATCCAGACTTGATGCGATCGATGATGCTGCTCGTGCTGCAGCCGCAGCTGACTTCCTCGCCGCTGGCGGACTCATCGCTTTCGTAGGATCCGCGACGATGTTTGGATCCCTTGCTGGAGCCGTAACCACCGTATACGTATTCCTCCTCATTGCCGTAATTGTTTTTCACCTCTTCGACGATGATGCTACCGGGCTTGTAGCATGAAGAAGGCGGTGTGTGCGAACCATGCGACTGGTATGCGGTCGGGGCGGTAGGTCGAGTGTAAGCAGCTGCAGCTATGGCGGCCTGGTTAGCTGAGCCGTGGGTCTGGGTGATGAACTGATTCTTTGAGGGTGCCACTGGTGTATAGCCAAGGTCACTGGATTTAAATATTTGAAAATTTAGTAAAATGTTTTGCTCTGATTTTATACATACAATTCAGTAAATTCATTTTTAAATTTTGCATTATACTTTTGTAATTTTTAATTAATATTGCTTTGCGCAAATTCACTTCCTACGTGATGTCTTGTTCCTTGTTTGTTACTAAATGTTTAAGTAATCTCAAGTTCATTAACCCTTGAAATGATAAATTTAAGTCCCACGGAAAAAGAAGTTTACAGATCTGAAATTGACCTCATTGCAGCATGTAAGAATGAGAAGCGCTAAGCGCACTAATTTATTTCCGTTACTGTGTTTTTTGTTTTCACGTCAACTCAATAACAATTTCAAGCGGAAAACTTTTCATTCTCAAGACCCAGCGAATTCTCGTGTGCCACTTTTAACAATCATTTAATTCAACCTACTTCTGACTATTAGATGTGTATAAAAAAAGACAATAAAAAATTTGTAAAAAGAATCTCTCAACAAATAGATGTAGAATAAGAAAATAACCTTTCCTATTTTAACGAATCAATCCTGTTCAATCAATCTCTACACCAACAATGCTATTATTTCATTCTCACCTGTAGGACACGTAGGGGGCGGAGGCACCATTGGCCTGCTCGGCGTCGTACTCGAGCTTCTCGCGTTCGAGGGCCTCGAGATCAGGATAGCTATTGGATTCAGAGTAGCCCATGTTGGGGTACTTGCTTGTCAATTTCAGCTCGACGATGGGTTTGTCGACCGTCATAAGCTTCTCCTCGGGTACGTCGGCGATCTGATGGCACATTTGACCGTCGGCTGGCTGCTGACGGTGGCCGAAGGCCAGTCTGTCTTCCGGTACGTATTTCTTGTAGGATGGCGTCTGCACAAGATTCTTGTAAGCGAGAGAAATGGAGACGGGGTCAGCTGGGATTACTGGCTGGTTCCTATAGGGCTGTTCTTGCTCGGCGAACGAGAGACCTAGGGAAGAGAAAAATTTTGTTATGCTTGAATGTTGGTTTTGAGGGTCAATTATTGTATCAAACAAATGATTTTGCTTCAGCATGCGTGAGATTGCTTGAAAGTAAAAGTTGGCTTGGCTGAACAAAGATTTTATACCGGGATTTTTGAAAATATTTTGAGGATAGAGTTGGATTCCTCTAAAATAAGTACGAGTATACCTAATAAGTATTAAAAATCTTTTTGCGGTAACTATATTATCGAAAAATACGATGTTAACCATAATTATTTGTGATTTCAAGTAGATGAAAAATAGTAAATGATATCGGAATCATAGATTTTCTCTATGACATATTTTAATTGAATTCTATACATATACGGTTCTGATATTAAGCTGTGGACTAGAAAATTTTTTTAATTCTTTGATCGAATATATTTGAAAACGACGGGAATTTGATTAAGAAGCTTCTGATATTTGTTTTAATAGGAATTTGTTTATTGAAACAATCAATAATATACTTTATATTCTGCCGATTTTGTGCAAATATAAGAAAATCACAAAATTCGGAATTTTTTAAATGCCAGTCAATAATTTTTTTATTGATTAGCAAAATGTCATCATAGAATATAATAGTAGATGAAATTGAAGTTTTACGAAAATTAGATTGAGTTAAATTTAAATTAAACGAAATATGTCATAAAATTCAAATATGAATAAAAGTATAAATTTAAAACGAAATAAGGCGTTCGAGTGAGAATTCAATATTTCATAACAGTATTGAATTAGTCAGGCAAGAGTGCTGAATATGGAAAATGGTCAAGTGCAAGAAAATGAGCACACGCGGGACCTTAGCGCATTAAAAAAGCAAGCCAGAGATAAAATAAGTTTTTGCCGCGTTAAAAGAAAGCAGCCGGGAAAACTTGTTTGCGAAATTATATAAACTGGAAGGCACAAGTTATTTAGCAAAATCATGTTAAGGATTTCATGCAATATATCAATATATATGTATATATATTATGGTAAACATAATCAATCACCGAGGACGTCTAATCAAATGATATTAATGAAATGATTTTGATTAATTTAACTGATATTTAATATTAATTAATAATCATGGAAAGTAATCGGCATACCTGATTAATCAAATTAAATCACTGAAATTTTTATTCTCAATAGCCAAAATTTTAAAATCTTGAAATTCTGTCAGAATTAAAAATAAATATTGCCGAATTTTGTTTCAAAATGAACGTTGTAAAATTTCAATAAATATTATATGAAAAGTACAATAAAATAGCCACAAAAACAAGTTCCCTTCTTTCGAAAATTAAGAATATCAGGTTAAAATATTTAGATGTTAAGTAAGATGTTCTTATGTTTAAATTCGAAGAATAATTGAGAGTTCCAAAAAGTGAGAGACTGAAGCTTAAAAGTCAGAACTCAATATTTTTCGAAGGTGCAAATATATAAGAGTTCTATAATGCTGAATCATTGCAGAATGCACCAACCACATTCAGGTTCTTTTCATATAGATATTTATTCCAGAAAATTTACATATTCCAGAAGAAAAATATGTATCTTCGTACACAAAGAGTAACACACAATTTCGATATAAAAGAAGTTCCTAAGATTTAATAATGAAAAAAAATCGACAAACGAAAACAAAACAACAATTTCATCAGAACGACTATAACTATGTTAATTAATCTAGAGAAAAAATAACGAAAGCATTAAAAATAATCCGTTAAGAAATTAACATCGGAGACACCCAGTCATCACTTTCTCACACACATACACAGACACACACATTCAAAAATCGCGCGTACTAATTGTAAGATATGCACCGGCCACGCGGGCCATAACGGACCGTAAAACCATATGTTAATCGTGGCATACCCTGATCATCGTCGTCATGAGGGAGGTATTGGGGTCCAGCAGGGTAAGCCTTGGCTGCTGGGGTCGGGTAGCCTGAGTAAGTCGCGGCGTAGAGATCAGTTGCTGGGAAGCCAGAGGCTGGTGCGGAACCGTATGGAGCTGGTGCTGGGTAAGATTTGCCTGCAGGATATGCTGGTGCAGGTGTGCCTGGGTGTGCTGGTGCGGGCGTCCCCGGGTATGCTGGTGCAGGTGCGTCTGGGTATGCTGGTGCAGATGCAGGTGCATTTGGGTATGCTGGTGCAGGTGTGCCAGGGTAGGCTGGTGCTGGTGCACCTGGGTATGCTGGTGCTGGATAAGAATTACGAGCAGGATACGATGGTGCGTCTGAATATGCTCGTGCTGGGTAAGACACGCACGGGCCACGTGGGCCGTGACGGACCGTGAAACCATATGTTAATCGTGGCGTAGCCCGCTTATCGTCGTCATGAGGGAGGTATTGGGGTCCAGCAGGGTAAGCCTTGGCTGCTGGGGTCGAGTAGCCTGAGTTAGTCGGGGCGTACATATCGGTTGCTGAATAGCCAGAGGCTGGTGCGTATGGAGCTGGTGCTAGGTAAGATTTTCCTGCAGGATACGCTGGTGTGTTAGGATATGATGGTGCAGGTGCACCTGGGTATGATGGGGCAGGTGCACCTGGGTACGCTGGTGCTGGAGCTCCTGGATAATTTGGTGATGGGTAACCTTCAGCAGCAGAGTATGATGATGCTGGGAAAGATTTGGCTACAGGGTACGCTGGTGCGCCTGGGTATGCTGGCGCAGGTGCGCCTGGGTAGGCTGGTACCGGTGCGTCTGGGTAAACTGATGACATGTATGGATCCGGTGCTGGTCCGTAGGGTGATGGAGCTGGCGCGCAAGGAGTCGGTGCTGGTCCGTAGGGGAGTGGAGCTGGCGCGTAAGGAGCTGGCGCTGGTCCGTAGGGAGCAGGTGTGTAGGGAGCGGGTGTTGGTGCATAAGAGCTTGGCATCTTGGCTAGAGCGTAAGGGACTGGTGCTGATGCGTAGGGAGAGTGTGCTGGTCCGTAAGGGATTGGAGCCTTAGCTGGTGCGTAAGATGCTGGTTCGTAAGGAGCTGGAGCTGCAGCGGGATAGGCTGGAGAATATGAGGCTGGAGTAGCTGGGTATGGTGATGGGACTGGCGGATAGGCAGAAGGCGCTGGGTAGGCATGTGGTGCCGGAGCTGTTCCGTAGTTGGCTGGGTGAGGCTTGGCTGGGTAGTTTTTGCCTGGGTAGGCGGGGGTCACCCCAACGACGTTGATACTGTTCTTCTGTTTGCCGTAGGAGTCACCGATGGGTTCGAATCTGAAATAACAAGTTTTGTTTAGTGTTCTGCACGCATTTTGTTAATTGGATTTTTTATTCTGTTACAGGTAAAAATTAGTAATTCTGGGATATATTACGAAAGTTCAATACTCTCATATTAAGTAGTATCTATATACAAAGCGAAAAACCGTAAAATAGATTTTAAATAATTTGACATTATTAGTGTATAAGAGTATCAGTGATGACATTTTTAAGAAAGATTTCTTTAATTTTAATTTACATCGCTGTAATAAACGTGCAGCATAAAGATAACATTTAGTCCGTCACCACAAAGCATACCCACAGAACGAAAGTCATTGATATTTCAAGCGTGCTTCTTTTTTATTGCATTATTTTATTTTCAATACGGTAATATGTATTGTTTTAAATAGATGAATTACGTGAGCTAAATTATAGTATAAGAGTAAAAGTTAAGAAAGCAGCCAGTATTTTTTCAGCCGTAAGTATAGCAGAATAAGTATAGAAGTCATTTACGCCTATCATAAAGCAGCCATAATAAAACATGTCTAAGAGACTTACTTCGGTGCGACTGCTACTCCAGGCTTCATGTACAACAGGTTCTGCAGTTCCTCATAGGCCTTGCCATCATCGCCGTTGTATGGACTAGGTCCATCCAGAGCATTTGCGACACCCTTGCCTTTGAGGGCTTGGTTGATGGCGTCGGGGGAGGCGAAGTACGCAGGCTTCTCGACCTTCGAGGCCTTCACGACAAGGTCGCCGCAGGGGTAGTGGCCTTCGCTGAGGCCGTAGTTGTCGGTCTTCTCGTAGGACGCGACCACGCTGGCAGCGAGCGCCAGCAGGATAAGGCTCGCTATCGTCCACGTCATCTTCATTAGGACTGTTCTATTTTCTCAGACTTAGTTACTTCGTTTATTTGCTTAACGCGGAAGGAGGACCCGCGTTCGTGCCTCCTGCCAGCCGATCGAATTCTGCTGTCGTTGTGTGCCGACGAACGGTTGTCGATGTCCTGACGTCCGATCCCATTTATACCTACCGGTAGTTTGAGGAGAGAGAGAGAGAGAAACATTGACCCGTTGTTTGAGGAAAAATCCCAAGAAGGTGACGCGGCGAAGCGGAAGCTGAGTGAAGTGACGCGCACCAAGTGTATACGTGAGGCGGAAGAACCGCTGCGCGACGAAAAGATTGTCGTGAGACTGGTGAACAATACGGAGGGTAACGAGTTCGTATTGTAGTCAAAGGGTTACTGACGAAAGGGTTTGATTGGGTTTGCTTACCTGATAGTATTTTTCGTCAACTGAAAAATTGGTAAACGGCGTTGCGGTAATCATAATTGTACTTTTTCAAAACAATATAATAATAATAAGATGTATCATCTGTTTTATGCAACAAGATTTATTTAAAGTTCTTAGAAGAATCATTCCATACAATAAAGTTGCATTAAGTTATTATGAACATAAAAATAATAATTTCGTATGATAAAATGCCAAACGTATTTAATTATATACGGAATAATAAGATGATAGTTGAATGTATGACACTGATTTTAAGTTATTGTCAGTAAATAATTTTGAGATTTTAGAATAAACATTGTGTATGAATTTTAAATGATAAATATTATGTTTGAATGTCAGTGACTTAATACCTACCTCACACATAAAATTGCACGTGTCATTTCGTAAAACAAAGGACTAAACATTTTTATTACTGTTAAATAAAACAGTTAGTCAAAAGAGAGACAACTAAATATTTTCATATATTTTTAAATATAGTAAATTAAAGAAATACTTTCAACATCTAATTATTCCATGTCTCTATATGCATGTATAGCATAACCAATCATACTGAGGATACTTTGCATATATTTTTGAGCTTTTTCATACGAACGACAAGTAAGCAAAATCGTGTTATGACGCCTAGTAAAAGAAGAGACATCCATAAAATAATGAAAATAATTTTCGAAAAAAACTGGAGATACGGACTATTTTATTTTTATTTAAATGAAAAAGAATATCTTTTTCAAACAATCACTTCAAAAAATTCCGCATACAATGTTGAAAATATAGAATAAATGTAGTGAAAACGAACTTTCATTTGCTTTTTTCAAAATTAAAAAACGTTAACTTCGAACAACGTTGTTACGATTTCAGTTGAGAGTCAAAAATGTGCTGACACATCCAAAAAATCCGTAGCTCGATTTTCAAGGACCGGAAAACTTTCTGATGTAATTTCTTGGTCAAAAAAATTAACACGTTAGTTTAAAAAACCGTAGATATTTCCAATAAAAGATTCATATTTTTATCGCATTACAAATGAAGCTTATAAATAAAGCTTAGTACCGGCATTTAGTTTTCATAGGCCTTCTCATAGTACTTAACATAATTTTAAACATGCGTTATTTTGTTAAAAATGATATCTCATTTACTGATTGTAACTCTGCAGGTATTTCGAATAGGTACGAGCAAAAAGGATCATAAAGGTACGAAGAAAAAGCCTCAATTCAAGTTAAGAATTCAAGAAAATGATTAAAAATATCTCTCTTAAATCGTTCGAAGAAAAGGGAATGTTTTATTTACTCTACCTTTGGTTACTTATATAGCTTTTTGATAAATTAATATTGAAAATGATTACTAAGAATGCGCGAATGTCGGTTAATATGCATATAGGTTTCGGCAGAAAAAAGAAGAGATAATAAAAATATTATAAATAATCTGTAAAGTGACAAACAAAACAAATTCGCTGATCCGATTCACGCACTTTAATGTGTTACTTCAGTATCATTAGATTCAAATAGATTTTTCATAATATTTTTAATTTATATTTTGTAAAACTTTCTCTATTTATGTTAAAAATAGTATATTACACAACAAGGGAGGTAAAGAGTTGGCCAGTCCAGAGCACGTGTAAATTGACACCCGAGCCGAAGGCGAGGTATGTATGGTCATATAAACCGATACATAAAAATCTTGCATGGGTATATGTAACCATACATGATTATATATGATCATATGGATTGTTTCTTTATAAACACGTATGCTTATATATTAGCAAGTATAGTCATGTATGAATATATATAATTATACATAGACATATATGATTATGTACGGTCATATATGGTCCTATATAGTTGTATACGATGATATGTGTTCATATACGGACGTATATGAATATGTGTAAAGACAACTTACAAAAGTGTTATATATCCATATATGACCATATATCGTCGTGTATCACTATACTTGCTTATATATACAAACATGTATTTTTATAAAGAGACAAAATCCATATATGATAAAATATGATCATACATAATTATATATGGTTATATATATGTCCATGCAGATTTTTGTATATGAGTATATATGGCCATCTATAAATAATTTTCTCCCGGGTCCTTAATCATCAAACTTTTTTTTTTATTACAATACACATTCTTCGAAAAAAAATAGTTACTTTAAAAAATGTATTATTTTGATTAGGCTTTAAGTGCCGATATAATAATAATACCACTCTAATTAAGGCAACGAAAACAATCAGAAGCAAGTTTGCGCTCTCAAAGCCGCAAAGAAAGCATACGTGCAGGCGCGCAAAGGAGGAGGCGGCCTCCTGGACGGATTTGAGTATGTTTACGACACGTGAAATAATCTACGAGTAATTGTAGGAAAGGAGAAGAGCTGCATACGGGTGCAGGTACCGTGTTTGCACGATTCGTGTATTTTTCATGATGGAAGACGTTCGAAAATATTTGTCCTTTCTGGTTCCGTCGTTCGAAAGTCGGGTGCATCGCAAGTGATCTTTACATCTTCACATATTATATATAAAAAATATACAGCGTGAAGCTATAAAAAAACTAAATTCAGATTATTAGTTCTTCGTGTAGATTTTTGATGTGGGACTGTGATTCACAAAACAATTGTGCAAGGAAATTATTGAATGAAGCGTTAAATTTCTATTTTTTCACATAATAGTTTATGTTATCAAAGAGATTCAACCTAAAGTTTTTCAGCATAACAATTTCATTGCACTTAATATTTTTTTCTCTTTCTACGGGATAAAATGGATAATCTGCCATACATGCGGTTTGATAGGCACTTATACCCCCTACAATAAAGAAAATTTCATAAAAACATTACATAAAAAAAATATTTATTTTTAAAAATGCATCTGTAGTAGACACTGCATACCACGTGCATTTTTTAATTTTTATCAAAATATCATAGAGGTGCTGAAAGAAGACTAATCATACTGTGTAATATATAGTTTATTCAAAAGTTTAAAAAACTCTTAAACTAGTAGCAGTTTGAGCTTCACACGAAATTTCGGTATAAAAGAAGTTTCTAAGCCTTAATATCGACAAAATCAACAAAAGAAAAGAAAAAACAATTTCATCGCAACGCTTATAACTACACACACACACACACACGCAGACACACACATTCAAAAATTGCGCGTACTAATTGAAAGACACGCACCGACCACGAGGGCCACAACGGACCGTGAAACGATATGTTAATCGTGGCGTACCCTGTTCATCGTGGTCATAAGAGAGGTATTGGGGTCCGGCAGGGTGAGCCTTGGCTGCTGAAGTTGAGCTGCTTGAGTCAGTCGGAGCGTAGCGATCAGTTGCTGGATAGTCAGAGGCTGGTGCGGAGCCGTATGGAACTGGTGCTGGGTAAGATTTGTCTACAGGATACGCTGATGCGCCTGGGTACATTGTTGCTGGTGCTTCTGGATAAGTTGGTGATGGGTAACCTTTAGCAACAGGGTATGATTCTGCGGCGTAAGATTTGGCTACAGGGTTCGCTGGCTCACCTGGGTATGCTGGTGCTG
>JAPYZO010003773.1:0-12159 GCA_030522905.1 Torymus flavipes | reverse complement strand
CCATGCTATACCTGTTCCTCTTATCCGTTCCCCTTTTCGTGCGGCGGACTTAATATCTATGTAGTTAGGTATAGTCGTAGTCGAACGTTTATCGTACACTCATTCGAGAATTTCGAGATTTGTTCTGCTCAGGTTTGTTTTGAATACACCTGACACACATTTGAAAACATTTTTGTACGTAATTTGTATTTTATTAGATTGTTTTTGTAAATAAAAGATGCATTTATCATCAAGTCGGTGGCGTAAGCCAAAGCCGCGTCCGACCAAAAAGTATTGGCAAACAGAGCAACAGCCGCAGACAGAAAGTGCAAGAAGGGTAAAAAAAAAGCCTCAAGATGAAGACATACCTGCCAAGGATTATGATTTTCTGCTTATACACACTTCTTGTTTAGAAGATTTATTTAAAAATGTGAGGTGTAATAAATGTAACTCAAAAGCTATTACAGTGCTTTTGTCAAATGGAAAAGGTTTTCCAACCTTCATAAAATTGAAGTGTTATGAGTGTTATAGTATTCTTAGTGAATGTTATTCTAGTCCCAATGTCAATAAAACAAAAAAGGGAAGCTCCTTCTTAGTTAGTAAGAGAATGACAGATGCAGTGAATTGGTTTATCACACGATAGTGTAGATACGTGTTTCTACAACAAAGCTTTATCTAATGGTGTTAAACCTAAAAGCCATGAAACCATGAAAACAACGCTGAATGCTAAAGTTTTGGCTTACATACAACCAGTCTATGATCGCTTAGCCAGTGTTGAATTGCTTCAGAGATGCACAAAAACAATGACACAAAATGCAAATGAGTCTTTGCTTTCATTAATTTGGAGAAAATGCCCGAAGGAGATTTTTGTTTTGAAACAAAGAATCCACATGGCTGCTGTCAACGCTATAGCTGAATATAATATGGGAGTGACAGCAACTAATAGAATCAAAGCCATCATCAGAAATGAAAAAATGTCAACAAATGCTACACAGCTAACTCAGAGACGTGATAGCATAAAAAGAAAAGAAGTTCCAATGAATACCAAGAGCAAAGAAAATCTCTGAGACAAAAAAAAATATGGACCAAAGACATCCAGCACGTCAGACTACGGAGCAGGACTTCATTAAATATTGATGTAAGTCTATTTTTTCACAGTATTTAGTAAAGGAAAAGGAGTATTATTTATAGTTTTGTTTTGATGATTGTTTGATTATAATTTAGAAGATTTTTTTTAATTAAAACTGTATTCAAACTTTAAAGCTTGTTTTCTGAAAATTAATTTTTTCAATATTCAAAAAATTGTGTGCGTTTAAATTTTTTTTATAATTAATCCAATGAAGCAGATTCTATTTTTAAATACTATACACAATACTTTTTGGTTATAATATCATAAGTTTACGCCAAACGAAATTCTTTTTCTATGATTTGTTTAACTAAAAATAGTAAAATTATTACAATAATAATTTGATAATAGGTTATATTTCGAAATAAATATATATTATACAAGTCTCTTATGTTTATAACCTATTTTTGTTTGTTTAGGTTGTCAAAAAATGCTCATGAAAGGCCAAGGCTGAGCATAAACTTCTGATGCGCACACTAAATTCCAAAGATCAAGTATTATTTACTACTTCCGGAGGCATAACTTTGTATATATCGAATATTTAAGGCAAAAAATTAGTAAAAAGTCTTATTTTAAGTGTTATGTTACAATATGTCACTCATATATATAATATATTTTTGAATATGATGAAAAAAAATTTTTTATCCTTCCACCTCAGTCTTCCCTTAAAATGTTATTATAATTATTTTCAAGTATTCTATTTTAAAATATGATGAAATTATTGAAAATAGACTTAACTTTATTATTATAAGAATTATAATTTACCAACACAACTGTAACTAAATAATAGACATGTAACATACCTGCAATATTAGAATAATATCATTGATGCTATTTTGCTCACTGTGGAGAAAGGAGAAACGTTGTTTAACGTAACGAGCCTCGTCCTTTCGACGCCGACCAGTGATAGCAAATTCACTCGAGGCCGGTGCCGAGCACGCTCACCTGTACTAGATATTAGCAGCTTGCAAGAACAGTCACGATCGCGACAGCCATAGCGAGAGGAGGCGACGTCTTGGCGATGACGCCCCCATATCAAAACTCAGCTGAAATTTTACGCCAAGCCCCATATAACAAAACAAAGTCCGAAGAACCTTACAAAATTTGAGTCCTGACTAGTCTCGGCGAATTCACATATAGTTATAAAAGCACTTAACATTTAAAAGAATATTGACATGTGGATGTCTTTATTCGTTTATTAATTTTAATCGATCGATTTTTAAATAAAATCTTTGTACATTCATTATTATTTACTATAATTGAATTTGTTGTCCACCAATCACTGTTGTAATGTAAGGTATATTTGAAAATGATGACATATATTTATTCATTTTGTTATTTAGTAAATATTCTATATTTTTTAACTGGGTCTGACTTAGCGGGGTATTATACTTTACCGGTATGCAGTAGGGCAGAGCACGCGCTGTCTGCGCGCACCTTCGGAACATGCGGCTCACGCTTCCATTGTAGATAGCCTGAGGCGTCGCTTTCCGTTGGAGCGCCCACTTTGTCCTGTAGCCGCGGTAGCGCTCACCGCTACTGCCAACTTCCCTTGGCAAACATATTCACCGGGTGCGACCTCTAACCTTACCTATCGCAGCCGAATTACCCGTACAACGCCACTCAGAGTAATCTGTGTGACTGAAAGTTACCAAATCCCCCATGACGGGGCTCCTGTAGGAGATGATGCTTGCGGCTAACTGCAGCTGCTGAAATAGTAGAGGGCGGTATTCGGGGGGAAAAGGGAATGGATACTCGCTAATGAAACGCGTGACTCGAGTAATTAATATAAAACAAGAAGGGCTTTATTAAAGGCGGAAGATATGTCACGCTTGGGGCGCGGAATCCGAACAAAATAATACAACTACGCGCAGGTCGAGACTTCCCCGTTTTCCTACTGTGCGCGCTGCATGGCGTGGTACCTGCAGGCACGCGAGATTCAAATTTCGCAACGTTGTATACGCGACTTATGGCACCTTATAAGGGTGTTACATCCCTCACCCAGATTAAGTGTACGTATCGAGAAAAAGGAAGGGCGTAGCAAAAATGGGCGTACAAACATATAGGGGAAGGTTCCTCTTTTATCGCTAACCTACTGGGTATCTACACCGTATTATACAAAAAGATATGTACAAAAATAATCGATTCAGCAAAAAAAAGTATATGCAAAATATTTGAAAAAAAATGTAAAACTTCCGTGCGGTTCTGCCCTACGTCAGTCCCTCCCCGAGCTAGCCACGGGGAGGTGGGTCAGATCTCGGAGAGTGAGTGGCCACGTTAGGGCACTTGCGACGTACCCTAACACCTGGCGCCCGGCACACAAAACAGTGCCGCACGCGGTCTGTGACCGGTAAATTTAAATGGGGTGCTTGGGGTCGCTCTCCAATCGCTCATCAATACCTAGATCGGCCGTAGCCCTTTCTTCGGCATGCCGGGCCTCTTCCCAGTGGGTGCGCGCGGCCTGCAGAGTAGCTTCCTCGGCTCTTTTGTGGTCACGCGCCTCCTTCAATTCTCGCTTCAGCTGGATGAGAGCACGCTCGGCTTTGGCCTGATGTTGGCGTTCTAGGCGGATGTGTCGCTCAGTCTGCCACACTGAGACGAACTCGGCCTTCCTTTCGCTTAGCGGCGATCAGTCGCTCCCAGTAGGCGACTAAGGCGTGGGGCGGGCACGTACCGATATAGCCGTCGAAAGCCTCGATCGTTTCCGCCCACCGCTTGTGAGCGGTGTAGTCGAACGCGCGATCCTCTATTAGCCCGCTCTCGACTCTTCCCAGCTGGGATTCGTAGGAATCGGGGCCGGGCCGACCTGTACGCCGACGTCCCTTGCATCCTGGGACCTGGCGAAAGTTGGCGTGGCTAGGAGGTCCTCTTGCAGCACTGTGTCGGGCACTCCTGGACGGCCACCTGCCTGGTTGACCTCCTCGTCTCCCGCGTCACGTATGAGGGGCTGCTCTTGGAGCCGTTCGAGGGTCTCCTTTTCTCGGTGTAGGCGGTTTAGGCGCTGGAGGTGGAGTGTGGCCTGCGCGACACCCTCCACTTGCCTGCCCGTGTCCAGGTCGATAAGGCCGACCATGGCCCGCTCGAAGGCTTCCTGGGGATCTCCAGCACCTGTAAAAGAGATCTCAGGTTACACCTGTATTAAGTAATGCGTACTCGTTCGCAGTTATTACGGGGGAACGCAGTGCTCGCTATTCTTACGGGTGTTGTCGTGGACAACCGCGCCCTCTCGCGGGTGAATTCGGAGCGTCCTTCCGTACCAGAGATGGCTCGGCAGGGCCGCAGGAGTTACTGCGACGCTGCGCACCCTTGGGGGTCTTGTTCGTCCGTTTAGGAATTGCCCCTGTCTTGTGAGAAACGGGCATTCCACTTGTTAATGCTAGTTCGAAGTCGCCTTCCACATCTAATTCATTAGGATCCGGATTAGCCTACGGGTGGTACGTGGAGATGATGGTGTGATGTACACCTCGCTCCCTGAAGAAGTCTTCTACGGCACGGTTTTAGCACTCTCTGCCGTTGTCGGAAAGGAAGACTTCTGCGCATCCAAATCGGAGGAAACCCTTACAATATAGCTTCCCTGTCACCGTCTTGGCATTTGCTTTTCGTATCGGCGAGGCTTCCGCCCACTTGGAGAAAAGATCTTGAAATACTACTATGCATTCGAAGCCTTTTGAGGTTCGCGGCAGTGGTCCAATTATGTCTCCAGCAACTACCTCCCATGGTCTCTCGATGACTTGTCATCCAGTGAGGCTGGCTGGAGTCCGTTGATCGACTTTGAACCGCTGGCACGTTTCGCAGTTGCGCATGTACTCTTGCGACTCAGGATGGTATCGTGGTCAGTAGTATCAAAGCGATACTCTAGCAAACGTTTTCTCTCTGCCAAGAAGTCTAGCGGTGGCGTCATTGTGGAATTCTTGAAACAACCCACAACGACGCTCTTCTGGCACCACCAGTTTCCACGCATTGTCATCTTGGTCGGGGGTTGATTCTACCTCCTCGTTCGGCTGCTAGCGGTATAGATTGCCGACTACGACTTTATAGATCGGGTAATCATTAGGCTTCTCTCTAACGTCAGCGCTCTGGTCTTGACACCACGTGTTTTCAGTGTCCGTCAACCAGAACATTGCGGCCACTTCCGGGCCCTCCTCTTTTCATCTAACAAAGCCACCGCAAACTGCTGTAATCTGTCACGACTTTAAACTCATAGCCGTCTAGGTCTAGGATGAAACTTCCCAATTGCCCATACTACCGCGAGACATTCCCGTTCGGTCACACTGTAGTTTCTCGCCGGTGTTAACTCGCGACTGGTGAACTCGAGAACTCTCTCGATGCCTTCCACTTCCTGGAGCAATACAGAGCCGAGCCCAATATCGCTCGCATCTGTTTGCACTATGAACGGACTATGCAGAGTTGGCGTGAGAATGATCATCGCTTTGAACAGCTCAAAAGCGTTTTGCTGCTCATGGAGCCACTCGAACTTATGTGAGTGGCTCGGTGATCGTGGCGTAGTCGGAAATGCAACGCCTGTACCAGGAGGCCATGTTTTGGGATTTCCGAAGAACACTCAGATCCTTCGGTGTCGGGTAATTCTTGATATCCTCGATCTTAGCCGGATTGGGCCTCGTGCCGGCTCGATAAACCAGAAAACCTAGGTAGACAACCTATGGTTCGCAAAATACACATTTATTTGGGTTAAGCGAGAGTCCAGCGGCTACGGGTCTCTCTAACACCATTTTGTGACACTCCTTGTGCTTCTCAAAAGTCTCGGTGACGATTATGATATCGTTGAGATAGGCGTAGCCGTTAGAAGGTAGCCGGCGCATTAGTGAGGCCGTATGGCATGCGTCGGAATTGGAACACTCACAATCCCGGCACGGCGAAGGCGGTGATCGGCCGCGCTTCCTCTGCCCGTGGTGTTTGTTAAGACGCGCTCTTGAGGTCGAGCGAAGAGATAAATTTGCCTTCCGCAAATTGCGCAAGATGTATTGCATGTTTAAAAAGGAATATGCGTCTGGTTCGGTGACTGCGTTGACCTTACATAAGTCAGAACAAAACCATCTGGAGCCAACGATCTTTCGAGTCATTACAATTGCGCTCGACCAACCGCTCTGCGAACGCTCGATAATCCCTTGCGGCAACATCTCGCGCGCTTGTTTGTGCATTTCCTCGTGCACCTTATCCGACATTGGACAATGCCGCTGCTTTATTGCTCGACCCCTTTAACACAACCTAATCCAGGTGGCAAAGATCGCAGGATGGACTCGACCATTGCCTTCAGCTCTTCACGCTGAAGATCAGTGGCATCCGTGAGCTCCATGGCAGCCACTGCTGACGGTTCGGTCGTGAAGCTAGCTACCTCCAGCTTGATGTAGGCGTCTGCGTCCTTGCAAAACAGCCGATCAGTATCTGGGTCAAGTATGGCCCGAAACCCAAGATAGAGGTCTGCATCAAGGTGTAGCATGATGGCTACTCGTATGTAACGAGTAAACCCGGCCACCGTGATAATCAAGATGACGTGACCTAGCAGAGGGCTTCCATCCGCTAGTCGCACTCCTCGCTGCTCAGAGGGTGTAAACGTTCTGTTCAGTGCTGTAGCCAGCTGGAGGCCGACAATATCTATGACCGTCGTCGACGCTCCAGGATTTTGCAGCGCGCAAAGGTTTAACTCACCATCCTCGATCTCAAGCCACCACCTATTTTCAGCATCGTAAGGTCGACTAGTCGAGGCCTCGTCATCTGGTGAGCGAGTGCCTTGCTCTGGCCGAGTCGGGCGACTGTCGCATGCGGCCACGCCCTCTTTGCTTGTTGGAATCTCTACGGAGGCAGGAGGGGCGGAAGCAATCCCGTCTACGCGCCCCGCTTCCCGTTTCCCGTACAATTCCCAAGCCTCCCCAGGAATACATCGATGCTCTGGCTTTTCGCCCCAAAGAACAGAATCTATGATTTCTTGCCGACCTGGCATATGTCTCCCGAGTAGAACATACTCGACCTCAAGAAGTTTCTAGTCGCGTCTGGCGTTGAATAGTTCGGCCAGCTCGAACCTCTTGCCGAACTTCACCCCCCACCCAGACTGTGTTTACCCCTCGTAAACCAGCCTGACCATCATTCACGTTTCCTGATGCTCCGCCTGTCTCGATATTGCTGTTGGTCCGTATCTTGTAGCTGACAAGTGAGTATCTTAGTCCGTATCTTGTGAGTCTCGTTCTGTTGTTGCGTTTCGTCGTCGTCCTCTTCGGTGTCTTGTCCGTTCACCGTGGTAACTGGGTGTTGTGTATGGGTGGTATTGAGCGCGGTCTCTGCTGTCGTCTTTTGCAGTATTTCCGCTATCTGCTCGCTCTTCAATACAACTTCCAGTGGGTGGAAATCCCACTTGGAGGTTTGTATGAACGTACCATCCTCCTCGCTGACCACTCTGCGTAGGAGGTCTTCTCTCTCTTACCCTCTTTCGGCGGATGATCGCATCGCCTGGCCTCACAGACTCCTGAAAGTCTTGTGGGACGTAAATACCTAGCACATAGTTACTTACAAGAGGAGCATCAAGGATGCGAGTCCTGGATTATCCTACTCTTGCAGGAAACACTTTCTTTTAACAAATAATGAGACACGTGTCTCAGGATTTTTGTGAATGGGCATTTTTTTTTTGTTCTTGAGTAAAGTCAATGGCATTAGACAGTGTAATGTAGAAAATTCTCAAAAATGCTAAAAATTAAAAGATGATTACTGCCTGTAGAAAAAAGTAGGGCCCATTCAGAAAAACCCTGAGATACGTGTCTCATTATTTGCTAAAAGAAATTGTTTCCTGCAAGAGTAGGAAAATCCAGAACTCGCATTCCTGGGGCTCCCCTTGTTAGTCTGTCCAAATTTCGGAACGTCGTGATCTTGCTTTGGGAGAGGGACAATATCCAGTCCGACACTGCTTCTTGAACGTTATACGATATCGTTCGCAAGTTGTGTGCACAAGGGGATTTAAAATAAAAACTCTTAAAAATTTAAAGTGCGTTTGCGTTGCCAGTGGTATTCCTCACAAGGTACCTACTCGATTAACCACTGGCTAATGATTATAGCTGAATTACAACTGGTGACTTGCTTATCGCTCATAAAGCAAAGTAATTGTTCGCTTGTAACCGCTTGCTTGGAGGTTACTTCTCTTATTTGCTTCTTTTCTACAACTTGGTGCAACTAAATAAACGCGTCTGAACGTAATATTACCGCGTGTGCAATCCAAAATTAGGCCATACGCAATCGAACCGACATGAGCAAAATTTTAATTTCGGTTTTTGTACGTGTTGTACATGCGCGGCTCAAAAGTTAACACGCGTGCAAATTCCTTCGTCTAAGGCGCAAACTAAGTGGCGTAAGCCAAATTATAATTTCAAAGTTTCAGCAGCACCAAAGTTAATGCATGTGCAAATCAATTCGCGGCACGCGCAAAAGATCCCGGGTGAGCGAAATTTTTATTAAGACTTTTCGGGTGTTACGCATTCGCAGAACCCAAAATTAATGTGCGCGCAAATCGTTACGCGGCACGCGCAAACGATACCGCGTGAGCCGAAATTTAAATCGAATTTTCTGTTTTCTGCACATGCGTGACTCTAAAATTGGCTTATGAGCAAGTTAAGGGTGCCAGTTGTAACGGGGTATGGCTTAGCGCGGTATTATACTTTCCCGGTATGCAGTGGGGTCGAGTACGCGGCTGTCCGTGCACACCTTCGCGGCACAGCTTGCGAACATTTGGCTCACACTGCCATTGTAGCCTGAGGCGTCGCTTTCCGTTGGAGCGGCCGCTTTCTCCTGTAGCCGCACCAGCGCCCGCCGCCACTGCCAGCTTCCCTTGGCAAGCACGCTCACCAGGTATGTCCTCTAACCTTATCTGTCGTAGCCGGTTTACCCGTACAACGCCACTCAGGGTAATATGAGTGACTAAAACTTACCAATTCCCTGATGACGGTACTTCTGTAAGAGATGATGCCCGAGACTAACTCCAGCTGCTGAAATGGTAGAAGGATGTTTTCGTGGGGAAAAGGGAATGGATATTCGCTAATGAAACGCGTGACTCAAGCAATTAATATAAAACAAGAAGGGCTTTATTAAAGCCGGAAGATAAGTTGCGCTTGGGGCGCGAAACCCGAACAAAATAATACAACTACGCGCATGCCGAGACTTTACGAGCAGCTGGCTAGACGCACAGCCAACATAGTCGCGTTCAGAGATGCCACAAAATGGCCGCCTCAAGCACGTGGCCGCTTGCCGCTTTTTAAGTTCCAATGAAAAAAATAACATTCTTCGCGTAGCCGCTCGCTCGCTGAACCTACGCGGCTTTAATATAATTAAGCGCACTTGCGTTTGAGCTGGCCAGTCCGACGCACGAAGAACTCTTTCTCCTTCTCTCTCCTCCTCTCTTTCTCTTTCGACGCTGCGAGGTGCGAGACCTCATGGCTGCCCGCACGGTGTTGTCCCCTACTCGTCTTTCTCTCTCTTTATTGCCGCTCGATCAATCGGTCGGGGGGCAATCGTTGTTGGAACCGTCGTAGAAGGCACGAGCGTCAAGTAGAAGCGGCACTGGCGGAGAGCAGAGCACACGGATTTCGTTCGCGGACTCGAAGGTGGACGGACGTGCTTTCTGCCCTCTCATCTTGTGCTTGTGCTCCATCTTGCTGTCCCTCCTGAATCGGCCTGTATTCTTTCGTTGCTTCAGTTCGCCCGCTCTCGGGCCCGCGGAGGATTTTCCCGTTTTTTGTGCCCCGGAGGGTTTTTCGCGTTAAAAAAATGAATAGTGAAATTTATATAATTAAATTTTGATGACTGTGTGTCTGGGAGCCGTTTGGCGTCTTATGGTGCCGGTAGTGAATCCATTTCTGAGAACATGGCTGTTCTTAGAATGATGAGATTTCTAAGAATACTATAGAGAATAGTGTTTGAAGAAGAAAAGATTTCTGGAGATTATAGAGATCAGTGTTTGAATAAGAAAAGATTTTTGGGGACGTGGACTGAGGCCGATACCTCCAGGAATAAATAAAAAGCAGCACAGCAGTACACACACACGTGTGTACCTGTTGCACGATCAGACTAAGATGGCCGAGGCGTCGTTTTCGGAGCGGCGCATCAGCTTCTTCTTCCCCGTTTTCCTTCTGTACGTACCGAAGGGCTTGCTACGAGTCGCGATACGTGCAGGCGTGCCAGTTCCAAATCTCGAGACGATGTATGCGCGACTTATGCATCTTATATGGGTGTGTTTGTTACAATTTTTAGATACAATTTTTAGGTTGTACTTATAGGCACAACTCCTTTAAGATCCACAATTCAGTTGTTCGATGATGTAGATTTAAGACTTTGATGGCTTTAGCGTAGGAAATATATTTGGACTTGATAAACTAAATAATATTTTAGATCTCTTATACGAGAGGACCAAAATCAACTTTAATTAGGTATAAATTATAGTTATAGACCCTAAGTACCAATAAGCATATAAAATTGTCCAATTACATAGAATATTTTGTGTACTAGGTAGTGCTTTTTGCTAAATTTTCATTACTCGATAAGTCACTTACGGGCTGGGTGACTTTCTCGTAGGAAATATTGGGAAAGTATTGGCAAAACTTGATTCACCCGCACAAATATAATCAGTATTGTGGATATAATGCCAATATATTGCATATTACTATATGTATTATCTTGGAAACATATTGGGTCGAATATTGGCAATATATCGCGGTAAGTTTGCAAATGCACACTACCCAACATTCTTCCCATATATTGTCAATTTTTTAATAGAGAAAAATTAGAAAGTGTTTTTGTTATCTCCCTTTATATAGGGGACTTAATATTTTACGCAATATCTGCATAAAGTAATTTTTTGATAAAAAAAAATAAAAATTAATGGATCGGGCTTTTTCGTATATCTAAATCTATGTCCCATATGTTGACAACACTTTCTACTTTTTTTCTGTTAAATAATTGGCAATATACGGGAAGAATGTTGGGTACTGCGCATTTGCCGAACGTTCCGCGATATATTGACAATTTTTGAACCAATATGTTTCCAAGATATTGCATTTCCAAGATATAGCCATGTGTAATATATTGCAATCATGTCCCCAATACTGATGATTTTTCCGCTGGCATATTTTCACTATAATAGTTACGGCATGTATGTATTACATTTTCTAATAGAATTTATCATCAACATGATATTTATACGAAATTATAAATTTTCTTCCATTATCAAATACTGTTGTTTTGTAATGAAATACTTCATCATTATGTTTACAAAGAATCATATCAAATTGGCCATTTGGTCCATCGGGTTCAAATATGTCCAGCGGGTAGTCATCTAGCCTATACTAATTACTTATTAACGTGGATTTTTTCATAAAAAATTATGGTATTAATTTATTTATATTATGACCAGTTCAATTTATTAATGAATAATTTAAAAGAGTTAAAACCATATGATAACTCATATTAAAGAGTATTAACATGAGCGCAGCTTGGACTGTAATTTTTTAATGTTACATTTTGGCTTTGAAAGCATTATTGTGCGGAAGGTCAATAGTAGAATGAATCTTATTTAATTGTTTTTTTATATAGCAATTTATAAGATCAGGAGGATAATTATTATATTTTAAAACGTGTTTTATGAAGCAAATATTTTGTTTGTGAAACGATTTATCGGACAATTTTATTCCACGGTCAACAAGACAATAAATTATAGCAATTTTGTTTTTCAAAGGATGGTGTGAATTAAAATTTAAATATCTGCCGGAGAATGTTGGTTTTATATACCAGTTTGTTATAATATATCTATCTTTGTTTATAATTAATTTAATATCTAAAAAGCTAATACTGTTATTCAGAGATCGTTCGACTGTAAATTGTAAATTTTGTCATAAGAATTAAAGACATTGAGAGTGTTTTTATATCGTTATTGTGCATACATAATACAATGTCATCGACATATCTAAAAAAAACCGCTGCCAATATATTGGCACGTAGCTTCCTCCAACAGAATTTATCGCTCCTATATGTATAGTATATAGTTCAAATATAAAATATGTTTA
>JAPYZO010003772.1:0-15840 GCA_030522905.1 Torymus flavipes | reverse complement strand
ATTTTTAACAGTCATTTTAAATAGTCGCTATTGTTTATAGTGTCGGGTATCCGGCCCGAAAGTTGATTACACAGATCGATACACCTGCACATGACTGAAGTTGACCTATAATTTGAGTTGCAATGTAGAATTTTAGAAAATTGCAAGACGTAAAATGATATCTGTAATTCAGCTATGACTATACTTTTTTTCATAGATAGTCCGATATGACTATCATTAACTAAAATTTTGTTTTTAAACATAGTAATACTATACATGGAAATGAAATCTGCCCTTAAATAGGAAAAAAATCTTAATAACTCGTCATTATAGCCACTCATTCAACTCATTTGCAAAACCCAGCCAACAGCGGCTCCCCAAAAATCCCTCCCCCGCCCCTTCCTCATCTCCCTAGAGATACTGCTCTCGTGCAAGCTCCTTCTCCTTCTCCTCCAGGCCTACACCTATACAGGGCTGGCGGTACACCCACCCACGGCCCCGGCGGCGAAAATTGAAACGGCCGCGATGGACGCGCCGCGGAATGACTTTTATAATGGGAAGCTCGGGTGAGGAGGCGAGCATCGAAGGAGCAGGAGAAGGAGAGGATAAGTCTAATTGGGTTCGTTTGGATGAGGCGTATGCGTGCGGTCGGCGGGGGCAGAGGAGAGCTTGTATCAAAATTTAATTACGATGCCGTCAGGTTAATATATATGCACTTTATTAAACTCTAAATCTAATTACACGCGTGTTTAAATACGTTAAAATTAAAGCGCGTTTTTAGAAAAAGAAAGCTTTTTGCAATATATAGTCTATACGCAGTAACTGAGCTTTAGCTCTCTACCGCACCACATCATTCATTATTCAGTGGGGCTCGGCTCATTTAACGTTCCGACTCTTCATACCTGCGCGCGCTGTGCACACTCAGGCCGTTATTACATCTACTTTCCAATAAATTAATTCGATTAATGCACATCATACATAAGCGCGCACGCGCGCGAGCATTTGTTTGTGTTTGCGCATATATACAAGCGTCTATATACCTGTATGCGTATGTATATATATGTAAGGCTACAGAGCGGTTATGCGTTCCACATATACGCGGACTTGCATTAACGCGATCCTGCTGCATATTACGCAGTATAGCTAGTGCGCGGAACGAGCGATAAAGAAGCGAGCGCGATATAATACAGAGCGAAAATAAGGATGAGGGAAGAACGGAAGAGGGAGACGCAGGCAGAGAGGAAAAAAAAGAGAACGAGGAAGAGTAGGAGGATGGGAAAACCGTCTTTTCCGCATTTTACGAGGGAAAAAAGTGGGAGATTTCCTGGTGTATGCGAGCGAGCGCCGAGTAATTTGTTTTGGATCGACTCTACGGGCCGAGGCATTTATGTCTCTCTCTCTCTCTCTCTCTCTCTCTCTCTCTCTCTCTCTCTCTCTCTCTCTCTCTTTCGCTGCACGCGCGTAAGAGTATATACGTACTTTAAAAGTAGTCCTTGCGCGAAATGAAAAGCGAATGAATTTTCTGGCCTGGAAATGCATTAAAATTTGAATGCCAGAGAGAAAGAGAGGGAAAGGGAAGAAGAGCGAGCGAGTTTCCCGTCCCATTATAAGCGGAAAATTATATAAAATTGATAAGGGAGAAGTTCGCGTAATGAAGTTATGCATTTATAATATTAAAACTTGTTCGCGGCGAATGGATGTATATTGAAATGTCGCGTCGTACAACGATGCTTAACGCTTCTCTTAATCAGCCACGAGTTATGATTATTACTGCCGAGAGTGATTATATTCGCAGCGTGCTTAAACAAAATCTTCGCGCTCATTATCCCGCACACGCTGGATTTTTTACAACGAAAATTATTCACTCTAAACCGACTTGGCCACTCGAGCCCTACACACGGCCACTTTATCTTCCAACCTACACATACGCGCGCGCATACGCACACTCTACACCCTACTATCATGAATATGCAAAAAACCGCAAAAGGTTCTCTCTCTCTCTCTACCTCCCTCCGCCGGCAATTATCGCGAAAAGGCGAAATCACACGTGTGCAGCTCGAATCCATTTCCTCAGTCGCGATCGCGCAAAGGCTCGCGGCGCGTGTATGTAAATTCACTGGCACGCGCGCGCGACAAGCGAGCACCGAGAGGGGAAATTGAAATATGCAAAACAAGGAGAGCGAGAGCGCCGCCCCTTTGCGAGAGGTGTATAATGCGCCTTTTAGGAGGGAAGAGACAGGCCAAGAGCCGAGAGACGCCGGGGGAAAGGCTTTTCTTTCCACCGCGGCTGCAGTGTCGTCGAAGCTGCTGTATACGGATTTTTCCAAGATTTCGAAAGACGTTGATTTGCGAGTGTTTGTAGACGTGTATGCTGAGATCGAATAATTTTTTGTTGAACCTGCTGGTGTTTTATACGTCAACTGATGTCTATTGATGCGAACTGACAAATCTAAAATAATCATGACAAAGATAACTAGTATAGTAATTACAATAAATAGAGGTTGTTCTCCTTAAAAAGCATATAGTTTCTAAAAGTTAGAGGAATATATATTTGTTTGAAATTAAAAAATAAAAATTTGTACTTTCACATAATAACCCTGGTGGAAATCGCCCATTTTTCTTCCATTTATGAAATGATTTTTTCACATTTTCTAGCGATTTACTAACGATTTCGGTCAACTGGCCATAAAATGGCTAGAAAATGTGGAAAAAAGCGTTTCACAAATGGGAGAAAAATGCGCGATTTCCACCAGGGAACTTATTTTTACTTATATACAAAATTAATATGTCACTACGAAAACTTGGTTCGAAAGTACTAGTAAAAATTTCTTAAAATTTTCCTCCGCAACATCATAATTGACACACCTCATTAAAAATAAACAGCATCATCTGCCTCACTCCAAGGCTTAAATAAAGCATATTCTTCCAAACTCAAACAAAAGCCAACAAATCAATCCCCCGAAATCCCTCTGCCTCTCTTCTTCCTCAGCGCGAAAACAGCGCGGAAACTACTTCGCCGGCAGTAATACCCGCGCGGAAAACAGCGGGCGGCAGTTTAAGGACTTTCTGCCTCTCACTCCCCGGCACGGGGTCTTAATAACTTCTTCCTACCTCCTACGTGCGTAAGACTTATTTTTATATTTCTCGGCGCAGGCTCGCGCGCAGGCGACATTAAAAATCTCGGGGACTAAACTTTCGACATACATTCAAGTTAAAGCCCCTGGCCCGTCTCTTGAATAAAAATCGCCCTCAATGGGACGGCGCTTTACCTCGGTGCAGCTGCAGAGAAGAAGAGGGGGAGAGTAGGAAGGAAGGGAGAGAGGAAGAAAGGGATGGGCTGAAATTTTTTTTTAATTTAGGGAATAAAATTTTTTACTGCGAGTCTCTCGCGCAGCTTTGTGTATGCGCGGTGAAACTTTATCGGCTTACACATTATTTGCAGGGAAAATCAATAATCGAAAATTAAATTTAATTTTTTGCCGAATTTTCTTTCCTGTGTGTTTTCGAAATTGCAAAAGAAAAAATTGATTCCGAATTTTGGCAAACATTTATTTATTTTTTTCTATTAAAAAACCAAAAAAAACAAATGAAATTTTATTTTCCGCAATCAGAATATACCCACAATTTGTACGCGGCAATCAATTCGCGCGACTCGCTCTTGCAATTTGTTTTAACGCCGCAGCGGAGATTGAGACCCAAATCAAGAGATACGCCAACCTCTTAAACGGCTTAATGCAAATTAAAACGTAAAACGATCGCTTAGCGCTCGCTCGCTCGCGAACAAAATTATCCCCGCCCCTCATTCTAAAGAGACACTCGCTCGCGCGACTTCATTACCCCTTCCACGGCTCGGCGTGTGTCGATGCACGCGCGCACCGCCGCCGCCATTTCCGGCGAGCTGAAAATTGCTCGCGGAATTAATTCTAGTCCCATCGTTGACACGGAAAATTGAAATAAGACGCGCGCGCACGCAAGCGTTTACGCGCAGGAGATTGGCAGTGCGATTTATTTTTGGGCACCCCCCGAGGTGGCAAGTGCGTTTTAATTAAGGAGGTAATCGGCTTTGCGGAGCTAGGAGAGAGAGAGAGAGAGAGATTCGAATGACGACTCCAGCTGGAATGGGAAATGGAACTGCCTTGAGATAGTTGGGATTCGACGGGATTTTTCGCCAGGTGCAATTATGAGCTGGCTTTGGATTAGGCAAAAGAGTTTAATTGCGTATGGTAAAGTTAAAGTAGTATTGAATTAATTTGGCATATATATACGTATTCTCATTATAGCTTCGCGAGCTATATCTGCTGCTGGATTCGATCGATGTCAATAACGAAAAAAATCTAAGAAAGAACGCCCGCTCCTTATAAGATCAGCAAAAACGGACTTCCGAGAAAAACAAGTTTTAATTCATTACGGAAAAGTGGTTTTCTGCATTTACGAATCATTGCTCCATTCCTCATTAAACGTGAAAATGACCGGTCTCATTAAATAGTAGCTTCGTACGTCTAAAATGGCCGGGCGATTTAGCGAAATAATGGCGAATTAAACTGAATGACAAAAAGAAAAAACAGAACAAGGACAAAGTCATCTTCGATTCTCCTTGTTCAATTGAAACCAACGAGTACTTTGTACAAGCAAATATGTCACGCATCGTAGCACTTTACGCTTCCAAAAACGAGAATAAAACAATCAATAGGCCTTCGTAACTCTCGAAACAAAAAAAAATCTCATTCTCTTCGCTGCTAAACCAGCTTCGTATTCGTGGAAGCCCGTAAAGAGGCGCTCGCACCGCGTAAGTAAGTATATCATCGCCTTGAAATTGCAGTCCACTCTAATTATAATCGCAGCACCGCTAATCGCCTCTCCTCCTCCGGCTATACTCCTGTCATTATTGTATCTCTCGATCTCGCAGCGCTGAGTCAGCAGGCAGCGGCGGCGGCAGCGGCGAGAGGAGAGATGGAAAAAATTCCTCCGCCGAAGTATATAATATCGACTTGGCGCAGTCGACGATCGGATCGCAGATCAGATCGCAGGCAGTTTTGTTTTGATTTTGAGAAAGAAACGAGAAAAGGCGAAGAGCGATGGAGAGATGGGTGGGAAAAGTGGCAGTGGTCACGGGCGCGTCATCAGGTATTGGTCTGGTCACGGCCAAGGTCCTCCTGGAGAAGGGCATGCTTGTCGTTGGGTTGGCTAGGCGAAAGGCGAAGATGGAGGTAAGGAGAGCAAAACCCGGAGACATCGTTTGTTTATAGCCTTCTGAAAATGATAGCAGCCTTTTAAATATAAGCATAATACCTCGAGAGAATCTTTGTATGAATATATATATATATAATTATTTTAAATAATGATATAATCACTGACACAAATATATAGGAGGGAATAAAGAACGCCATCGGCCGAGAAAGATTTCGCGCAGTGGAGTGCGATGTATCAAGCGAAGACAGCGTGATCAAAGCATTCGAATTGATAAAGAAGAACGTTGGAAGCGTTCACGTTTTAGTGAACAACGCTGGAGGACTGATCAAAGGCAGTATGCTGAGTACGTATATTTGAAAAAAGCGATTCTAATCGATATATTATTTATTCAAATCGTCATACTGATTTTCCGTAGCTCTGACGACAGAACAGCTAGAACAGACGATAAACGTGAATATCCTTGGTGTATTATATTGCACGAGGCAGGCGATTAATATCATGAAAGAAGGAAATCAAGAAGGTCACATCGTGAATGTCGGCAGGTACGTTGGTTGATTTAAAATCTCAAAAAAAATCGCTAAACCGATGCCAGTCAAGACAAGTATATTTTCATTCACGCGTTATCGTGAGAGAATATATATAGATATTGATTACACGTATTACGCAAGCAGAGGTATAAAGAAAAGAGTATATACGAGGTTTCCTGGAAATGATTTAAGACGACGCGAGTTCTATAACAATAAAACATTATTGTGTGTGTGTTATGATCATACATCTTAAAAACTCTTATTAACTTCGAGCTCCGTTGTAAGGAATTAACAATCTTCTCTACTATTCGCTAAAAATCAACTCTCTCTCTAGCTACCTTGGCCAAAAGGTCCTCAACGTCCCGGGCTTAAATTTCAACGTCTATCCAGCCACGAAATTCGCGGTGCGCGCACTCTCCGAGTCGCTTCAGAACGAGATACGTAGTGTCAAGCCACCAACCAACATTCGTGTCACCGTAAGTATCATTCACACACTCACTATAACCCCACACATATCCAGAATGATTACGCGAAGATATAACTAAGAAAATCTTTTGCTCAATTTGCAGCACATCAGCCCGAGCGTGGTGAAGACCGATTTCTTTGACGCGGCAGGTGTCGATCCGACCTTCCCCGAGCAAAACCCCGCGCTTGAGGCCGAGGACGTGGCCGACGCGATCGTGTATGCGATCGGCACTAGGGCCCGCGTTCAAATATCCGAGATCACCCTTTTCAACGTGGACGATCAGTTCCGATAAGGATTCATAAGTGTCGACGCATCGTCGTTCGACCATAAAGTAGTTGTTACAAACTACATGAAAAAAAAAAAATAAAAAAAAAATAACCTTGCTTTATTATCGCTACCTACTCAAAATTACACACCCATGTACTTTTTACCTTCTCGCTTCGTTCGCGCCCACGCAAGAGAGCCAACAACTAGCCATGAAACACGCGCACGCGCGCACGCCCGAAAAGATCGAAGACCGCAGAGTCGGCGGCGCCGGCGGCATGTGGCGTGACTCACTTGGCAAATAATTCAAGGTCACGCGAGGTTTCGCCCCCACGCCCCAACTCGACGATAATTCCGGAAGGGGACACACGTCAAGAGTCCCGCGTTAATTCGCCGCCATAGTGTGTCTCTTTGTGGCCTCGACATGCGCGAGGGTGAGGATCAGTCAACCGAAATTTTGTTTAGTATATTGTGTTTTTTGAGTTATTATATTATAATCATCGTACGGCAGTTTCTATATATCATAAAGTATTAATGATAAAATATAAGAGCGAACGGAGATTGTATCAGCATTTGAGAAAAATTCATAACAATAAAATTTGGGATTAATACAAATGCAAAAGACCTAGCTTCCTCTATTACCAAATCTTACTGCGCTCCATTAATTTATTCTTCCATTTCCTAAGAAAATCCCAACATTCATCCAACGAGCGGAACAGACTCGTGCTTCAGCAGTCCCAAAAAGAAACCTTAATTTTCACTTGCTGTATGTATATATACACAGAGCCGAGACTACCCTGGCGGTGCAGCAATCAACGTTCTCCGTCCGCTGTACAGTTTTACGCGCACGCTCGCGCTCGGCCCCCCTCGTAAAAGCACCGGGGCACTCGTTAAACGAGTAAGCGGCCGCGAGAAATGACGCGGAATTATAAGTTCGTCGGCCTCGACGCGGCCACCGCGCTTTTTCTTTGCGTTCTTATTGTTGTTGTTGTTCTGGGTAGGGGGTGCAGTCGGTCGGAAAGAATGTGAAGTCACCGGCTTTTGGTAGTTTTGTCGTTAGTTTCTTTGCAAGTATGTTAGTTAAAAATTTGTGAACAAATGTTTTAACGAGATAAATCAAATGAGAAAATACGGAATGACCCAACAGTTGTTTGTGCAAAAACTGTTATTCTTTGAAAGTCACCCACAAAAACTTAATGATACTGAATTAGAATCTACTGTTTATACATATCTTATTCCGTTTTGCATAAAACATCCAGCTCTCAACATTCTTCTTTATCAAAAAGCACTGCACACTATTTAATATATATATATATAATTTTCTTTAATTTTCATAAGATTTCTTTACTTTGAGGGGTGAAAGCTTCATCCCTTAATTTATACATGATGCTTCCGTGACTCTAGATGGCCGGGCCATTTTTTTCAGTATCATCGGCGTCCTTTTCGCATCAATTCTTTAACAACGCCGTTCGAATAGTAAAATAAGCGCGTCACTCCGGCTCTGTAACTCTGAAAATTCATCGAATTTCGGAGTTTCGGAGAATCGAACACCCAAAACCGGCCTTATCTCGTCTCCCACTCTCCCGCGGGAAAAGTATATTCCGTCGGGTTGCTGGAAGTTGTTAGCCGCCTATTGCTCTCTTTCTCGCGCTCCCTCGCACGGGTGACAAATGGCGCGTATTTACCTTGCGGCCGAGACGAGACGCCGCGCGCGACGAGGTAGGGAGAAGCGAATCCTCCGAGGAGGGTGACTGCCTGGGCTTTTCGTCTCGAGGAGCTGCTTCTTTTCCGGCGGACTAATTTTTTTGGGAGAGAGATTGAATGGTGCGAAGTCATGGAGGCGGCTGCTAGTTTAAAATAAACGAGGAATATTCTTTTTTTTTAACAAAAGTTAATTGGAACTGGACAGATGAAAAACACTGAGGACTTGGCTTTTTCTTGTTACTGAATATTAATAAATTTTTGTACCCATAGTTAGACTTTTAACTGCGAACTCTCAAACCTAACGTGTATATGGCTGTTTAACGATCAACCATAGATGATGATATATATTTAGGTACGGACTTTTAATTTATTCCCATTATTATTACTAAACTCAATGAACCAAACATCATCAACTCAATGCCTCAATTCTCACCCAAAAAACTGCAACAACAATCCACACATATACACATCGCTACTTTTTACACCACACTGACCGTTCAGCTTTAAAACAAAAAAAAAATAACCATACCCACGCACACGTGCGCAGACTATGACCGACACTCTCGGCGCTGCGTAAAACCGCGAACTCTCGGCGCCGATTTTTACGGCACACACGGCCTCTCGAACACATGCACGGGAGGTCCATTGTTTTTGCCGCCGTCGCCGCCGCTAGAATTTGCATGTATAGCGCGTCCTGCACGTGTGCCATAAGCTCCGGCTCTTTTGCATGACAATAAAGCTCGCGCGCGGCGACGGCGACGTTTACGCGAGACTCGCGCCGACGTATTTATGCGTTAGGAGCGTTCGATTTACTCGCGCGCGATCCTCTGTACGCTCCATATATAGAAGAGGATCTAGTGAGTGCAAGAGATCCCATGGGTTTGTTATAGGAAATTCTGTCTAACTTTCGCATGAAGTGTTGTAAAGTTTGTTCATTGCTACGAGATAATGGGATGTGTTTGGTTTTTTGATAATTAATATTTCTCATTGTCTACAAGGATAAATATCGGATATCATTATACTAAAATTGATTACATTTCGAACATGCTAGCGAAATCGGTATACTTTTTTCAGCTTATTTGGTGTCTTATATTTGAATATAAAAATATGTTATAATATTCTACCAAAAGGAGATAAACAGTTTTGACTTTTACAATCTTGTACAGTACACTTATACACTTGTACAATCATTTTTTGCACTTTTTCAGTACAAGTTACACGATACATTTAAAATAAATAAACAAAGTCTTCAATCCTGCTTCGACGAAATTTATTAGAAAAATTCGTTTCCCCTTTTCCCACAACCAGATTACCCACCTTATATCTCGTTTTCTCTAAAAAGAAATAGAGGGAGAGAGTTATCCCCCGTATAAATCCGCGGCCCAGAAGGAGGATATCGAGGACACGTGTCGGTTAATAGACGACCGCGAGTATAGGCCTCCTCGGTCGGCCATCCGCGCGCCGGCTGGCGATCATTGCCAAGTCTCTTCTCTCTCTCTCTCTCTTTCCCCGGCGCGGCGACGTGCGCGGGTTAGCGGAGTGGACTCGGAGAATGCCGAGCATCTGTCGCGTGAGAAACAAGAGGAAGGAGCTGGATGGGGGGGGGGGGGGGGCTAAGGTGATTTTCTGGCTAATTTAGAAAGGGGCAAGTTTGTTCGGAGGAAAGTGCGTGTGTGATGTGATTGGAGGGAGCTATGTGGGGAGCGAGAAATACGTGATACGGCTGTTCAGAGGGTTAAATGAGAATTGGAGTTTTTGATTTGGGAAAACTAAGTAGAATTTGTCAGAGATTGATAAAAATAGAATTTAAAAAAAAAATTGGTTAGCATACCGTGTCCAAATCCTTTGATAAAATTTCGTTCAAAGTATCCAACAAACTCATATAAAGACTAAGAAATATCAACAAAATGAAACAATCGTAAAACATTCCCTCGTATACCTTAAGGAATGTATAGGAGCCTCAGCTCCCCATCTCATGTCATAGATCAAAAGAATCGTCGCCGGGCCAAAACAAATCCCTCCCCAAACATTCAATTCGTCGGGGCCCCTTTCAGCCCCCCGTTCCTACCCCCGCGGGGTGTGGGTATATCACCGCGCGCGATCTCTGGCTCGTTTCCGGCACACCTCAGGTGCGATCCACCGGCGGCGGCGGCGGCTTTTCTCCCGCTGCCAAGTCCTCCCGGTTCATTGGCAGTGTTTCAAGAGGATCAAACGCCGCGCGCTCGGGGCGACGCTACCTACCTACCTACCTACCGCTCTTTTCGATCGGCGCCTGCTTTTTTTCGCCGCGGTGTAGAGGCGCCGAGTGATTCGCACGCGACGACGAGTGAGGAATGGCTGCGAGCTTTTGTGGTGGGTATAGGTAGAGGAGACAGAGAGAGAGAGAGAGGCAGAGGGTTACGAGAGAGGAGGAGACAGAGACATATTTAACTACTGTAGAGTGTGTTGAAAGGTGAGAAAATGATGGTTTGACGCTTTTTTTTTTTTTAAATTATAGGAACGTGGCTTGGAAAAGTAATGTAAGTGGAAGAAATTGTAACGATAAAAGATTCTGTAAAAATGACAGAACTTTCAGGTTATAAAAAGTATCAATTCTTATTTATACAAAATTTTGACGTACAAATTTTATAGTTACATATCTAGTATTATACCATTTAAGCTATTACCATATTCTTACATTAAAAATGCTTGAGCAAACGGGAATGTTCATGAAAAGCGATAAATCACGGAATTTAATAATTCTCCTCTTGTAAAATAGACGCGACATTACTTAGGAGATCAGGTGTAGAAACCGTTACAAAATTTGAATTTTTAATGTCCGACAATTAAAGACCCTAATAAATTTCGAATGTAATCCGTGACAGAGGGGATAAAATACCGGCGATTCTCGACGCTCTCCCTCTCTCTCTCCCTCTCTCGCAGTTATTACCGACATAACTCTTACACGCAGAAATACATTATAAAAAGTCAAAGGGATGGCACTTTGTCACGAGGAAGCGCCCGGCCGATTATTCGGCCGCGCGGTCTTTCGACAGGAAAATTAAAATTCTTTGTATCGGAAGAACTATAAAAGGAGAGAGAGAGAGAGAGAGAGAGAGAGAGAGAGAGAGAGAGAGAGAGAACTGCACTGCGCGCCTATAATGTCGGGTAATTTCTACGGCGAGAAAGATGTCGGTAATACTGCCTCTAACGTAGTGCTCACGAATTTCCGTGTATACATTTGAAATACTGGCTTTCATTAGCGACGTCGTTATTGTTCATAAGTATAATTTATGGCGCTCGTTTGGTATTCACTATGTCTTTCTTGAACATTTTACTGTATCAATACACTTAGGGGAAAAAAGATTTTCTATAATAAAACTTTTTGAAGGCAAAACATTTTGTAGGAGTTTTCACTGCCAGTATAGCGCCACTTTTTCTAAGAATTTCAGTATCGTAGTAACTTTTTCTAAGAAATTTTCCTGCTCGTGCAGCCACACAAAACTCCTCCTCACAAACAATATCTTCTCCTTCTTACCCTAAACACGACTACAGCCACAGCCGCACATGCCAGCCTAAAATTTTCATCTCAACAATTTAAATATTCACAACGAACATGCTTCCTTTCTCTTCCTCTCTTACTGGAAGCTTGGCTGGGCCGTCGGCGGCAAAGCGAACCACACCCTAGGCCTCATCGAAATTTCATCGCGAGCCTACTCCTCCTCCTCCTCCTTCCACTTTTCGCCGCCTCGCTACAAAAGATCCCCGCCACGGCGGCGGCGAAACTTGGCAACTCGTCAAGAAGCTTGTAACCCTAACTGTGCCATTGTGCGGCGTGCGCGCGCTTCTTTGTTTCCCCGGGGCTGGACTCCCGCGCCGCCGACGTTTTGTAGCGCGAGAGTCTGTGTGTAGTGTGGATATATGGATGTAAGCACGTGTGCGTTTGGTTTTGATGGGTTTTAAAGGGGATTAGGCGCGGCGTGACGCGAGTGCCGAAGATATCGGGCCGAATGAAGCGAAGGATATGGTCGTGACGTTTGTACCGGATGAGAGATGGGGGTGAGATCGGTTACAGATTATTGACTTGGTCGAATTTGTAGTTTGATAATGTTACGTGCGGGGACACGTAAAAATAAGTTCATTTCAGAATGGAAAGTGATTGTGATGTGAAAGTCAATGTCTGACTAAATTTACTCTTTATCTACTTGTACTTGAAACCAATCCTCAAACGCATTCCTCCCTTACCGCGATTGCTATATAATAGAATATCGAAACCTTTTAACTCAATATTTAGGTATTCTAACAGAAACCTATAAGTACTCAATTCTTTTCAGATTCCAGACGCTTCGTCACACCCACACACTCAACCCCATATTTCAATAAAATAACCCTTCTCCACTTTATATCCACTATAATCTTGACAACGAAATTCTCCACACTATTAACGCGACACTCCTTGCACTCTCCAATTTTTATATCCCTCCCGTTCCTCCTCCACAACCTCTCGCAAGGATTACTCGGATTTCCCCTTTCGCGCGCGCGCGCGCGCGTCTCAGAAATCCTATATCCCTCGGACGTGCCCTCGCCAAGGTGACCCGGCCGCCGGCGAGAGTCGAGTTGCAGAGAGGGACAAAGACGTGCGCGCGCGCGGCGACTACAAAGGAGAGAACGACGTCGACGACTACGAGGGAGCTTAACGCGGCTTAATTGCCCCCACCCACGCGCGGGGGTGATTACCCCGCTGGGGCGCGAAGACGGCGCTGGGGTTGGATGATTTTTGGAAAGGTGGAGAGGAGGGGTTGAATTTTGGAATGAGAATATAGCTGTGCTGTTCTGTAGACGTATGATTTTCTATTTAGTGTTATAAAATATTATTTTAACTTTTCCCATTGTTAAATTCGCATATTTTAATTATCTGATGAAAATTTCGTACATTGTTCTACGTCGAAAAATATTATTAACAGAATATACACTCAGTGACGCAAACAAAATTGACAATGGCCATATTGAAAATACTTTCATAACAAAAGCTTTTCCAAAGCTAAATAAAAGCCAAGGAGAAACTTTCACTCCGAACGATCCTCGCCCATAGCCATAAACCACAGCCGAAACATAATAATCCTCTCTCCTCGCCCACCCGTCGTCCCCCGGTTCCAGCCCCTATCAACTCATTACATCTCACCTCATTATCCATTCCTCAAAACCTACATCGAAACTCGCTACCGCCGCCGTGCCGACACAAAAAGGTATTCGCGCGGCACGCGAGGAGCGAGCGGTTCTCGCGTGTGCCCGATGCTCGTTCGAATTTAAAGCGAGGAGCGAGCGAGCGAAAGAAGGAGGAGGGGAAAGTAGTAGTACTTTTTCGGCAGGGGTTATGACGAGTCTGTTTGGACAGGGGAAAACGAGGTCTCGGAGAGGTGGCTGATGGCCGAGTGATATACTCGTTAGCGCCCCCGTGGTGCTGTCCTTGTTCACGATTCGTATAAGTGATTCACGTGAGTTTTTCGCTTTATTAATTTATACCATTAATCCAATGAAAAATGCGATCCGTGTATATACTAATAATATTGCTCATTTTTTCAGTGTATTATAATGCAAATGATTTTGTAAAAGAGAAGTTACTAAAAACAAATGTCCAAAACATTCCTCGTAAGTCATAAACTAATCTACGAAGCCAACAACAGGGCAAAAAAGAAAACCCCAATACCAAAACTAAATTAACCGTCGCGCAGCTCTCTCCACAGCCAATATTCCGCGCGGCCGAAATCTCGCGCGAGCCGTAAACTCGTTGTTCTTGCAGCTCGCAGAGCTAGACACACACACGTACATACGTACGTCCGAGAGAGGAGAGCCGATAAACCATCGAATTCCTTGCCGCCATCGCGACCGCAAAGAGAGAGCGAGAGATAGAGCGAGGGAAGAACGTCGCCGGCGGCAGCAACAAGTTTTCGCGTCTAGAATCGCGCGTATAGCTTCTTCCTCCGTGAGTTGGATCGTGTGCCCGTAGTGCATTCGAACATATAGATACAGATTTTTGCGTAACGTAAACGTATATATTACAACAAAGGGAACGATAAAATTATATAGCGAACTACTATCGATACACGATCTAATGTACGAAAATTCATCTCTCTCGATTCGATGGAAGTCAAATCGTGTTCGCGCGCGAAGGGGTAGCTTGGATTCCCGGAACAAATCGAAATTTGTTAGTATAATTCTCAGGAAACAATAAAAGCCATGCAGTACGATGCGTCGTAAAGATAAATGTTTCATATCCGCCAGCGCCAGCGTAAAGCGGCCCCCGCGCGCGCGTCTCCGTGGCCAATCTTGAAAAGTATTTACACTTCGCTGAAACCGATACTCGCGTGGGATAGAGGAATAATCTTTTTCTTTAGGCTTTCATTTGGTGGTTGGTATTTTTAATAGCAACATTTCAGACTGGACTCTGTTATAAGTATACAAAAAAGGCAGATTTATTATATAACATTTTACTATTCTGTTGATTTTGGATTCTACAAGCTGATATAATTAATCTTCCCAGACGACTAATAATACTATAATTTTTCTCACTACGCGCAAATTCTGCCATATTGTACAAAGTTAGAGGCAACTTTATAGACCCTTCGTCTCAGTTATACCGGACGCTCGCGCGAGGACTTCAAAGGCGTTTATACACTGCGTTCGACGTGCCTCGTCACATTTCCGCGACCGCGAAGAATTTCAATTTCCAGGCTGTCGAAAAACAACAACATTCTGGAGGGATAAAATGGAGGTCCCGGAAAAGTTTCCTAACATCTGCGCGCTGCGATACTTTGCGCGCACTTTTTCCTCGGGGGCGGCTGTGCACAGTAGTAGAGGAGAGAGGAAGAAGGTTAGGGGCGGGTCGTAGTTTTTATGTAGTTCTCTAGAGTTGAAATGTTTTTCTATGTAGTATTATATATAGTAATTATTATTTACCATTTTTTAAATTGCTTGTCATAATCACAGTTATATGCAATATTCTACAATAATAATTGCAACAATTAATTTGTCAGCAAGATTTTGATTACTAAATAATAATAAATTTATACGTATAAAATAATTACCGCATATTCATTTGCCGCGTGTCTTCCTGTTCTATCAGGCCGCGGCCGGCTATTGAACTTTTCCCTCACTAGCTGGCACCTTCCCCCTAAAGTTATAAATACGTCTAATGACCGTAAGTATCTCTCGAGCGCATCTGAGGTGCGCGTGCCCTATCGCCAGGCGCGAAAGTGTTATAATCGAGCCGCCCCGTCAGAGTCGTCGAAATCGTTTCACCTTCCGGTCGATCAGCCGCGCAAGACGTGTATACTCTCCTCTATATAGCGCATATCGAGCGGAAGGCCAGCCGATAGCACGAGCGCGCGCGTGCCTGCGGACACGCAACCCTTTACGCACTCGCGTGCCGGTGGCGATTCGTTCGCGTAAGGCGATTATACGCTCGCGCCGCTCGAATTTCGGCGCAGCGAGCGAGGACGTTGTAAGGCGCGTAAGCTCGTTCGATCGCGAATTTTACGACGTACAGAGCAGCGCAGAGAGGGAGATTCAATGACGCGGATTAAGCGCGACGAGGTTCGAGATTCGAACGAGTGGCTGCGGATAGAGGCTTTTGTGCACTACGCTTGGTTACGTTGGATTAGGTCTTCAAGGAGACTGGGAGTTCGTTCGAGATGACTGAATTAAAGGGTTGGTTGTTGTTTAGAAGTTTAT
>JAPYZO010003771.1:0-20384 GCA_030522905.1 Torymus flavipes | reverse complement strand
ATATTCTTTTATTACTTGAAATAATAACATTTTTGAAAAATAATTCAAACTGTTGTGCATCCTTAAAAGAATAATCGTTTCAAAATTAATTAGTCTGATGAAACACCATCACCCTATCTAAATTCGTAGGAATGTCGATTCGGGATTCAAGGTGATATTGCAATGCAAATCCAAAAAAGAATACATAATTATTTTTTTGAAGGCATTTTTTAGAGTAAAATACAAAATAATAAAAAATATTTTTGACAAAATCGTTGCAACATAGTTATATTACACAGTACTGAACTAAGAACTAACAAAAGTTTCATTTCAAAAAAATGTATGTTAACATTCTCTTTTTATCAATAAAAAAAAACTATAACTATGAGGAAATATCTCATAAAAAATAAAATACAAAAATTACAAATAAAATTTTCAAGTTTACTTTTCAATACAAAACATAACGTCGACAGCCAAATTAATTTTATTATTTAAGAAATATATTATATGAAAAAAGACGATTTAGTAAAAATTATTTTCTATGACCAACAATAATTAGTCACTCACGAGAACTACACGACATTCGTAACATACACATCACTGAAAATAATTTTTACTGTAATCTCTCAATTTTGGATAACAATAATGCAAAGCAGAATTCACTTTTCATAAAAATTTTATTAACAAAATTCATATAAAACAAAACAACAATTCATAACATTCACTTAGTCGGCCAAGTGTCACTTAAACAATCGTCAAACTGTACTCATTACAACGGATGGGCTTAGGCTAGTTGCTTGCAAATCTCAACGTTACTGCCGAATCTAGGCATCCTCGATAAGTATACAAATGTTATACTGTAAAATGAGGAAAAGAAAAGAGATAAAACAGAAGAGCTTCGAAAAAAAGAGAAACACAAAGGCTTATTACAAATCAAGGTGAGAATAGAGGAGAGTAATCGCGCAGTCCCCGAAATAATACGTACGCCGTACGCATAGCGAAATAATAAAATAGAAATGAAAAATTACAAAGAGCAATAAGGAGTGAAAGAGAAAAAAATATTTCGATTTACAAGTTCCATCTAGCCGCTCAAGGCACTGCATACATACACGTTACTTACTCTTCCTTCCTATCGTACTTGTCAATGAGGCTTCTGCTGGGGCCACCGCAGGATTTGCTCACAGGCGGACAGTACCAGTAGCAGAGAACCACCAGAGGCAGAATGAACAGCAGTATCGGGATCGTCAAGGCCAATATTAGATTGCGTAGGTTGTCGTTCCACGAGTACCTGTTGGCATTATAAGTATCAATTTACGAGGTTTCGTATTGTAGTTGCTTACTTAATACATGAGTCTGAGTTTTCGTCAGTCAGATTGATTAAATAAGTTAATTTTCAAGAAGAAGAATGAATAACTCCGAAATTACTTTAAGAATATATTTGTCTGTTAGAAATAGTAGATGAAACAAAAAAAAAAGAAAATGTTCAAAAATTTTTGTTTTTGGTTAATTTTATCTTCTATTCCATACGCTATGCATAAAGTTAATATGGATAATAACAGTTATAGAAAGTTCTTCAACTATAACTTTAACAAGGCATTTGTATAGGATATCGAAATCAATATATTGAATAAGATAGATGGCGCCACAGTCCGTGCAATATTATTATATAATTAATTAAGACCCACGTTTGACTCAAATTGTAAAGTGCTTGCCTATCACAGTCACTCCGAAATGGTCAGGGGCCTTTTTTCAAAAGTGTACCCGCATTTTTTGATTAAGGGAGTTGAAATCCTGCCCGAAAAATAGCGATACGTTTCACAGATAATAAAAAATGTAATTATAGAGTGGCTTTGTGATGGAAATCGAAAACCAATAAAAAATAAATATGAAAAAGAAAAAAATATATAATTAATAAATTGTCAGGTTTTTCAAAGAAGAAGGTCAACCTATAGATCATTTTAATTTTCTTATTAGAATCCATGAAATTCGTATTATCATTATGAATATAACATGCATGAAACCAAACAAAAATTCAATCAGGTTACGGAGTTAAATTAAAACACTAGTTTTTCTAGGACTCAGATTAAAAAGTAATCAAATTCTTCTACTTCTGATCGGTTTAAGTTACTTTTTACAACATTAGCTAAGCCGATCAATATAAATAATTGGCAAAAAAATCTTAAAAATTTCTCATAAAGATACCGTCATTCTCTTGATCAACATAAAATCCAAACTAAAACCTCCTGAACGTGACTATACATACTTGGACACTACGGTCTCGGGATAGGTCCTGCTGTAGTAGCAGGGGAAGATGTTGTTGGGCGTGACGTTGCCGTACTTTTTAGCGAACACTGCGCAGACGACGCCAGTGTCTGGGTAGCCGCAGCCCTCCGCGTTCACGAAGAACTTGGTGTCGATCACGTCCCAGGGTACACTGCCGCGGGGTTTCGTCTTGTACTCCTCGTACGTCATCCGCGAGTAGTTGACACGGATCTGGTGGCAGCTCGTCACCGCGGCGGTGCAACCTGCAAATTGTGGTATTGTTAATAAGAGCGTTATTAAAAAAGATAACTTGACCTGGATGCACTAAGTTTGTGTTCAATTTTAAATTAGCGGCAGTTCATAAAGTTATAAAAATTTATTCTGAATGTAGATAAAATTTTAATAAGAAACCTACTGAAACTTGCACGAGTTTTAAAAATCAATAAAGTTTTGAACCATTGAACAAAATATTTCTCTATAAAGGGATAAGCTGTTATAATGTATTTTTTATTGTTCAGATTGTCTGACAAAATCTTAATTTCTCTACTTAATTCGTACGTCTCTTCATAGCCCATTATTGAACTAAAACAATTTTGTGCGATACCATCAACATACAAAATAAAATATCCCAACTATTTCGTGCAAAAAAATGAAATTAAAAAATCCCAAGTAAATTAATTATTTCAATACACCGTCGCTAAACTAAGAAAAGAAAAGAACAAACCTTCTCTGCAACTAGCCCACGAGCAGTTCTTGAGTCCCTCGGCGAGCACGTGACTGGTCGTAATGCATGCCACAGGACTAGGTGAGAAGTCGGCTAGTATCGTGGAGATCGACGGCTCCACAACGAACGGAATGGCAAAGAGGAACGCGAACACTGCCAATATCGACGTTGATCCCATACAAAGCGACGTGTAAAACTTGGCCTTTTCCATCAACGTGGCCACCTCCACCTGTGGCAATATATCCGCCAGTACACCACCAGCTTCGCTGCCCGGTCCACCACCGGCAGTCTGAGTGCCAGCCTCGCTGGCAAGGCTGCCTTTCCGGGTACCAGTGCCACCGCTGTAACGGCTGCTCCGGTCGTCCTCGTCGACCGAGCAGCATCGCTCCTCGTTCGCCATGATGACGGTCGTGGAGGAGTCGCTGTCGCACGAGTAGGCCCCGTAGCGAAGCGCCCGGTAGAAGCGCCTCTTCGCCGAGGCGACCCCCTGCCGGCCCCTAATCGTGCCGGCCTCGAGCTTCCCCGTCTTGGCAGACCCTCGAGCCTCTCTTACTTTAGATGGAGTATTTTACACACTCTTGTTACACACGCTCGACGTGCCGTTGTCACGAATTGATCATCTGTCAGTATTTATATACGCGCGCGCTCGCGCGGTTCGCTCGATTCTCGACAGGCCTCGGTCGCTAAGCTATAGTCGCATCTTCGTGTTCCTTTTCTTCTTCTTCTTCTTCTTCTTCTTCGCGCCTCTGCTTCTGTTCTACTCTGAATTGATTTGTTTTTATACAACGCTAATATTCTCTCTTCTTTTTTTATTCTTTAAATTACTTTTACTCGAATTTATTATTAGAATTTAAGTTTACTCCTTACGCTCGCGTTAGTTTAGGTACTTTATGCGCTTAATCGTTTGTTTGCCTATCTACTGTTGCTGCGGCGAGACAAGGGGAACTCTATGAATACCACTAGATTTATCCTCGTGTATGTGTACGTATGTGTCGTCTCTGCGCATTAGTGTATCTCTCTGTATTTACGTTTATGTAAGTATGTGTGTGTGTGGGTATGTGTAGCTAAACTCGTGTGTAACGTGTGTCGAATGCCAAAAAACTTGCGTTTCTCTTCCGCGCCACGCCGATCGATCGATTTCTCCTTCGTTCGTTTGCGTCCCAATTGGAAAATTCCTCAGCCGAGTCTCACGACGAAATCCCAGCTCGATCCGAAAAATGTGCAGGCAGTGAGAGTAGGAAAATCTCGGTTTATATCAGCATTGCTTGCTTTTGCTTGCTGCGCTTTTTTGTTTCGTTTTTTTTTCACGCTTCTTTTGAGTATTATTTATTATTATTTTTTTTGGTTCGTTTTAATCGCGCTTTTTTTTAATTATTGTTTGCTTTCATTTGGAGCGGCTTGCTGCTTGGTAGTTTAGTTTGCTTGATGTGCCCGATGAGATAAGAAGAATTTGAGCCACGCGTTCCCCCCCTCCCCACACCTTAGTAGTGCCTCTCCTCCAGGAGGGGAATGCCTGAAAAAGAAGGAAAGAATATCGATTTGAGTGCCTCGGTTGTTTTGTTATATGTGTGTAAACGTCGAGAGGGACGTTAATTTTCTACGAGAGTATTTTCGGGATTATAAAATAATTAGCTCTCGGAAATGCAAAGTTAATGGAGGATTAATATTTCAAAACGCGAAAAGTATGTCATAAATTTTAGACTAGCGCAGACAACTTTTTTGACAGAGAATTTGAGAAAAGTAATTATACTGAAAATGTGAAATGACCTAAATTTTGTTACAAAAGAAATAGTTTTGGTAGTTTAAACAAAAATGTATAATTTAAAAAATATTATAGTTTTTTGGTATTGAATATAAATTTTCAGATGCTTTCCTCAATATTTATTAGTTGACAAAAGTTTAATTTTAAAAAAGAATATCAATTCTTGAAGCAGTTTATATAAAATATTAGCAAATTAAAAAATTAGAAATAGTTAGAGAGTGAGATATAGATAGGAAATTTAATTTCTCCAGTTTGTTACCAAAGAAATCGGAGTGCTGATTGAAATGTAAAAAACTTATACAACCATTAATTTATAAAATTATTTATTTAATAATACAGTGACTGTTGAATTTGAAAGTTTCTTGCAATAGCGATAATAATAATAATAATAATAACTATCAATAGTGTAGTAAAAATTTTTTAGAAACATTTGTAGGTTACTCTTGCGGTTACTTTTTACAAAAGTTACGTACGAGTCGGTTAATCTAGTCTCAAATACGATCAAACACCGCGTTATATATTGTATCACGACTAGAAACCTTACTAAGAACAATACTGAAGTGTGCGTTAGCGTTTCTATCATCGAGTATTAAGGCATGTGGCTTTACTGCTTTCTTTCTTTAATCTGACTTAAACACATCCAGTTACGTAATAAGTGTCTCTATATTTACTTCGACGGTATATCCATGTGTGTGTTACTTCGACGTCGCACAATGTCATAAGGACGTCAACAATTTTCTTTCGTAAATATCACAATGTTTGGAGGTTATAGGCTTCAGACGATTGACTATACTTCTTTATTGCTTAAAGTACGTTATCAAAATTTAATTTAGTTTCTTTTCAGTATTAAAAAATACTTTTGAATTTTTTGGTTATCACGGTTAATACTTATAGCGTCCTGTAACATTTTCTTTTCTAAATCAATAACAACCAACGACCAATTTAAGATTAATTATATTTGTACAAACGTTATCAAATAATACTGTACATCATAAATTTTACGGAACTATTGCAATTCATCATTATCCAATGATACAAAGTCTATGACTATGAGAACACATTGGCGTTAGGTTCCTTCATTTATACTTGGTGTAAACTTACGGATCAACAAATTGATAGAACTAAACAAACTAGTCGAGTAACACACACAGGGTCATCCCCATCGTCCACCGACTATACATTTTTACATGAGAATCACAGACTCCATTATTATTTTCACAAATCCATCATTCACTTCCTTCCTAAGCTTCTTAGCGAGTATATACGTATATTATATCTATAGTAATTGAACGTGCTTCCGAATATTTCCAGGCCGGATTGAGAACGAGAATAGTCCGCCTCCTCTATAGCAAATGTCTCGCAAGCGGTACAATGTTATAGAGAATCATCAACATCATCGGCAATAACAATATAGTAACGTGTTTTTCTTATTCATCTTTATTTCTTTTATCTTTTCTTTATCCTATCGCAGCATCGGCAAAGGTAGTAGTAGTAGTAGTAGAAGTAGTAGTAGTAGTGTGGAGTAGTAGTAGTAGTAGTAGTTTCAGATATGTGATGGTCTTACGTGACTGATCTCAGAGCGCCATGACGGAGTCTCCTCCGCCGGTGTCGCCGAGCTGTCCGGAGGCCACCTTGTCGAGGGCCGCCCCGGGGGAGCCCTTGAACCTCATCTTGGCGTCGTCGCCAACGACGACGGTCCTCTGGCAGAGTATTAGGGTCAGGCAGCTGACGACGAATAGGATGCTCGGCAGCAGGAAGGCAACGAGAAACTCCTTATACGTCGACTCGAGATCGAACCGCGACACGACGATACTCGGCTTGTCCTCCGCGTAGTAGCACGGGAATCTCGCCCTGGCGTTGTGATCCGACCCGTCCTTACCGTAATCATTCAAAAAGGCTTTGCACTCGTCCTTGAGCGTATTAACGCATCCCTCGAGGTTGATCAGCAGCCGGCTCTCGTTGGCGATGATGAGGTCGACCTCTGGAGGCGTCACCTTGCGCGTGTCGTCCAACGGCTTCGTCGCGTAGATGTTCAGGTACGACAGGTAGGTGAAGTTCGTCAAGTCGGTAAGCATCTCCTTCTCCAACGTGGAACCGTTGATACAATCGACAGCCTCGACACCTAGGCTTGTATTGAATATACCGTAGCACGAGGTCATCATAATATCGCCACGGTTCTCGTTCCAAATCTCTTTATCTGTCTCCATGTCTATAGCACTCTCGCACTGACTTAGGTACACCTTGTCGCCGCTCAGCAGAATGACGTTTTTATTACGCGTCGGTATGTCAACGCACCTACGGTCACAATTATACGGCGTGCGTATCTTGGCGCAAGTCCCTCTTATACAATTGAACAAACCATCTATCTCTATACACGTGATCTTGCCACGCCTACCGGAACACTTGAGCGGTGGATCAGTGTCGTGGAACATGCACTCGAACGCGTCGGTAATGTTGATGCAGACGCCGGTGGTGCAGTTGAACGTGCCCGTCAGGTTGCGACACTCGTCGGCTATGCACTTGGACTTTTTCGCGTTCTCCTGATCGATCCCGTAACACGTTTTATTCGTCGTGTTCGTACAATTAGCCAGAAGTATGGAGGAACCATTTCTACGGAGATTCACGTGGATCTGCACGCAGGGTCCGGATGTCTTGGACAGGCACCACTCGCCGCAGCTGCCCCAGTCGCAGTTGTCGGCGTTAGTGGCGCGTATGGTCGTGCACATGGCGGGCACCTCGCTGATGCCAGACTGGAAGGCTCGCCCGCTGGGCATGTAGATGGCCACCGTTAGGTAGACCAGAGCGACCGACGACAGCACCGCCGTCATCTGGCAGATGCATATCGTTCCGCATATACGGCCATCCTGGGGCGGCACCACTAAGTCCTCCACTGGCGTTGGCTTGCCCATCCTGTGTCCTCGATGGCCGCCTCCTCCTTGCGATCACCAGTCGGGACGATGATGATGAGGCGGCGATTATGGCTGCGGGCCCTGGCTCGGCAGTTGGCGAGCGAGTCACCCAGTCAGAGCTCGCAGAAGAACGGCATGCTGGCCGACGAGGACGCTGCTGGCTTCCCTATGGCGCGGCTGCGCGCGCGCTCAATCGCGCGACACTCTCCCTCAAAGTAGCGATCGATGCGACGACGACACACGATCCGTTTATACTTTCCTCCTCGGTGATGATGAGTGTCTTCTCGTCGTGTACCACTGTCCAGGCCCAGCCTTCAACTCTATATACGTGTGCGTAAACGCCTGGAGGGGACGGAGGTTGACGACGACGACGCGCTGCTGTGGCTCTGGCTGTGGCTGCTCGGCCCCTCGTCGTCCTTGTGCGACGACGACGACGACGGCGACGTCCAGCGCATACACATGCAGAGGGATGCGCGCGCTGCTCGAGAAAGAGAGAACGCGAGCGAGTGGCGCGCGCATACGAGCGCGGATCGATGCTCCGAGCCTGCGCCCTCTCGCACTCGCTATGATAGGCGGGGGCCACGCCGCGCTGCCGTCGTCGTCGTCTCGTGCCGCAGTGACGTCAGCAGGGGTGCCAGAGCGCGGGAATCGAGGCGCCGCGCGCGCGCACACGGGCTAGGTATATCGGAGTACACTTATATACCAACGCCACCACCGCCGCCGCTGTATTCTATATATATGGGGCTGTGGGTCGACTGAGTGCGGGTGTGCTACTGGGGCGATGCTAGAGGTCTTGTAGGTGAGGGGCTATAAGGTGGATTCCGCAGGAAAGGTCGTGGAGGAGGGGGGAGGAGTGTCATGGGTACTGAAAGTGTACAAATTCGGTATAATACTAGAAGATTTTTTGTGTATCGTGCAAAAAATCTTAAATTATTTTATGAACTTGTATTAAAGTAATTGAAGGATTATTCTCAAAAATATTCATACGAGAATATGAAAACTTTTGGATTGCTTATCGTATAGATTTTTCAGTCTGCGGCTATTTTTAGAAATGATAAATACTTATTTTCTAAATCAGTAGTTTCTGCTATAATAACATACAAGTTGTGAGAGGTGAATGAGGGTAGAATGTGCATGGAACAAGCGAATGTTATGTAGGTCACACTTTTTTTTTCCTTAAGGTAAAAAATGTTATTCAAACATGCTAGAATTTACTATAGAATAATTGAAAAGTTAAATATTTCACATCAATAAAAGCTATAAGTAACTTACTTTTAGGTTGACGCATAAAGTAGGTTATAATTATACGATAAACTTACTTTATATCTCAATTAAATAAATTGCGTTCGCGACACAATTACCCTCATATCAGCATTTAAAAGGCTTATGAATAACTTCTGCCTATAGTTTGTTGTTAAAACTATAATAGAAAAAATCTTTAAATAAAGTCCTAACTTCAACTCACAGAAGCTCCCAATGTTACAAAGATCCAGCTAATTAAATTAATGAAAAATTTCAGTATCCCTATAAATTGCATAACACGAAGAAACTCTTATCAACGATACGCTCATCCATTCACCCCGCATGATCATTACACGCAACGCCTCGTACGCACACGCCCATCTACTCGCCGTGAAATCCAATAATTCATTGAAACGAGACACAGGCTGCACGTGAGAGAACCTCGCATCTCACGTACACGCTCGCTCTCTCGGCACATATCGCCTCACGTCCCGCCCGGAACTTAAAAACCCACTGAATGAAAACCTGACAATGCGGAGCGCGTATTATCGGCCCTCCCAGCGGAATGTACACCGCGCTCTGCGGCGACCAACTATAAACTATTGAATTTCCGGCAGCGGAGACGACAGGAGTTGCGGCAAGATACTTGCTCCGGTATACTCGAGGGACCGCCAGAGCCTCCGGGTTATGGGCAAAGTGTGCCGATGAGGGTTTTGCGAAGGAGCTGTGTATGTGGCTTTTTGAAGGGAAATTGGGATGTTCGGAGCGATAAGGGAACGGCTGGTTCGATGAAAATGTAATGAGGAAATTTATAGTGCGCGCGAGGAGGGATGTAGGGGGAAGAAGGATTTTTGCGCGAATTTCGCATTTAATTTATGGGTTAGTTCGCAGTTAGTCCATTAAATGTAGGGCCGGTACTGTTTGATTTACGGGCTCAATTAGAGTCGGTAATCTACGAGTGTTCGGAGAGTTCGGATTTTTACATTTCTGACCATTGTACCCAAGAGATACGAGCCTTTCGGGGCTTCAAATTATACTTGAAAATGGATTATCTCAAATGGGAATAACTGAGCTACGTGTTAATTGGCTGAAATCTATAATTCCAATCTAAATGCTTGTTTTTTTTTTCTCTATGATATTTTATTTACCCATGAATTATATTTTCTGTTATAAATTTATATTTTTCATCAATGTGCATAATTAATAAATTTGTTCTTAATTAGTTTATAATACAAACTTGAACTACCTTTAGTACACCTGCAATAATTATCTTTCACTGCAGGGCAATTTCTAACTTGCGATGACAGCAATCAATATATTAAACTGAACAACTACAATTTAAATAACAAAGATACTCGCACCTTTTACATTCTTCAACATAATAAAATTTTTTACAATGATATCATCTGTCACTCTACCATACATCCCAACCTCATATCCTGTTTATCAAAGCAACCGAAAGCCAAAGCCATTCGCGAACCATCAAAATTCCAAAGACCGCGCAAACAAGACGATAAAAAAGCCAGCGCGAAACCAGTTTGCACCAATCTCCGCGCGTATACATACTCCTCCTCCTCCTCGTCGACAAAAAAAACTCTGGCGCCCGTACTCTCACAGCCAGTGCAGTGGCCGCGAGGACGCGTGCACCCGCGTCCTATCGATTGCCCATTACACCACCACCGACGCGGCGCTCGCGCTCCCTTTTGACCTCGATTTCCGACACGCACGTAAAATATTCAGCAGGACCGTGGGAGAGAGAAAAACTCGTTGCTCTTTCATGCTTCCTTTTCCTCCATTGGTCGCGAGTGCGTTCGTTAGGGAAGGAATTTGGTCTCCGAGCAACGCGTTGGCGTGATTGCACGTGGTGTTGTGGTCGTTGAAGGGGAAAGAAGAGGTGTGTTCTGGTGATTGACTGAAGGAATGGGAGAAGATGTTGGGGGAAGGATGGTAAGCCTTGAGCTTTGATGGTGGTAAAAATAGGATATTCTTAATTTAGGGGATATGTGCGGCAAGAGAAATATATTTGGGCTGTTTGTGTAAATACATGTGAATTGATAAATTTATTTATTTTGTACTGAATGAAACAGAAGAAGATAAATAAATGAGTTTAATGCGAAAAGAATCATTTTTATCGACCATAAAATAAATTCACTAGGTCTTATCATCGGATTCTTAAAAATTACTATATATGTTATACAAATTGTCACTCCTACGGAAATGTTCACAGGAATTTTGAATCAATAATTCGAGTATATCCCAGAGCTATACATCGAATTGTAGTTATTTTCACTAGAAAATACTCTTCACGCGAGTCTGATAAGCATAATACCTATATATGTAGAATATGTTTCTGACACAATTTGACTACTACTACTTACGCGTAGTCCAAGCTATCTCGCGTCACTCTATACTTCTAATCTACTAAACACTTGAGTCAATTATCTTCTAATCACATATGTCATACGAGCAACATGTACAGATCACGTGAAGATAATTAAATCTTCACCGCTCTCTTATACAACTAAAAGTCATCTAACTGCTACTGCAACTCCAAAGTAAACAAACATAACTTCTCGATAAAAAGAAGCTACTCCGAAAACTGCATTTCGCGGATAAAAGTCTTCTTGGTCCCCGAGTAAAATCGAAGCCAAAGTAAAATCTTATAAGCAGAAGTAGCTCTAAAGCGAGTATCAGTAAACATAAGACACACGCGCACATACACAGCGCATATAGTAAAAACTTTACTGTGCCGCGGCTTTCCACGCGGGGACAGCTGACGTCCGCAGTAAAGTTTTACGGCGGAACACTCAACGTCTCGTGGTAGAGGAGAGAAAGAAAGACGAAGAGACTCTTCCGGCGTGTACCACGCGTGTCGTTCCTATGTTTCGTTATTTCTTTACGCGCCGCACGCGCGGACGGAAAAGTAGGTTCCCGCAGAGATGTTTGGTGGTATCGATTTGAAGAAGGATGCGCGTGTGCCGAACTGAATAAGGAATGATAATGGTGGAATTATTAATGTGAGGTCACTTTAAAAGCCGTTGCAAATGTGATGAGATTTTTGTCTCCAGACGTACTTTAATTGTGATCGACTGCGCATATGAATTTATATATTATATTTAAGCAAACGAAAATTTTTTACATTTATTCGGGGATGACAACATTTTTTATGACATATTTTTTCAGATCATTAAATTTACCGTTTATAATTATATTGCGATTTTACTAAAAAATTGCAATATGATATTTATTTCATCTCAAGCTTTGCAATTTCGGAGAAGAAGGGCGATGTAGGCATTATTTCTAAATCCGATGCGGACGTAAACCTGAATGGAACACGAAATTGAACTTCGATATTGGCAGAATCTACATAAAAATTTTACAGACACTTGCCTTATTCTTAACCGTAAAAGGAAGTCAAAGGAAACGATGCTTATAAATAAAAGTGATATGCCTTCTTCTGAGCTTATTATTTACTTATAACGTCGAGATTACTTCCTTTGTATCGGAATATAAAACTAGGAATTTCAGTTATTATGAGACGGCTATATTTTGTAATGCAATACTCAATACGGCACTTTTTGAATAAAAATATTATAATAGAAACATATGACAATATTAGGGCTGCACGATATAGCAAGATTAATCTTGATATTTTATTGTCTTGCCTCAATATTCAATACAATAAGCGATACAATATTAAGATTGTGGTGACAAAAATGCAAAGAATCTTGTCTTGAAAATAACTTAAAATTTTCATAATAATCATAATAACTAATTTAATTAAAAAAAATTATTTAATGTGCTCACAAGGGCGTCTTTATTAATTCAATAAACTTGTGCCGCGCTCTTATATCCCCTCGGGCTAACTTATTTAGGTACATGAGGCTACAGGGAGGGGGTGCGCCACCTAGCGGCAGCTCGCGAACTGGGCTCTGGCCGGCGGCACATACATGGCGGAAAAAATCAAATTTTAAAGTTGACATTTATTTATGCTTGTATCAAAATTTTATTGTTTTTATATTAAAATGATGTATTTGTATATTAAATTACATTCAGTTACATTATTCTCGAAATTCAGTAAATTTTTGACTTAAAAGTTTTTTAAATTTAAGGACATCTTTAACAGTGAAACATTTAAAAAGGTCTGAAACCCAAATACCCAGGGGGTGCGAGTTTTTCGCAAAAAAGGGAGTTATGCATGGAAACGTGCGACAGTAAACGAGTCAATTATTTACAAAACTCATAACCGAATTAGCCGGGAGACGCGAGTTTCACGCCAAAAAAAGGAGTTATATACGGAGACTTCTTTAATAATCCAATCTCTGACTGTCCCACGTCTGTCAAACTCCCTTTTGTGCGTGGGTGGGCCTTGCGTCCACAGTCTATTTGGACTAAAGAATCTTTCAAATAATCGACTCGACTACAGTCGCACGTCTGCGTGACTAATTCCTCTTCTACATGGACCTCGCGTCCCCGACTATTTGGGTTTAAGACTTTTTAAAATAATCCACTCGTTTATTCGACAAGACCAAGACAAGAGAGAAATTTTCAAGAATTTACAAGAGCGAGACAATAATTACAGAAATATTGTATTGTCTTGCTCTCGTGCAGCCCTAAATAATATATCAGTTTACAACTTTCTATTTCCTTATTGAATCAAACAACTTCTTTACATTGAAATCTTTTCTCGGATATTTCCAACCCAACCTACCGTATCCCCATTAATAAAATTAATTTTTCATCTCATACTTCCCGCAATATTTTTCACATTTCATACTTCAACTAAAAATTAACGCACGAGCTCGCCTTACCACAATTATCAAAATCATCGTACCGCTGCAATCAATCCTTCAAATCTCACGCGAACTTCTCAACTTGTTCCCCTTTTGTTCTTACACTTCGCTGCAGCGCTAACGCCTACGCTCGCGAAATTGAAAACTAAGGGAAGAAAAAGAAAGAGGCGGTAGCTTGCACTCGCTTGCGGGCTTTATCGAGCGTGCGAGCTTCACGCTGCGGCAGTCGCCGGCCGGCGTGCACATGCAGTGTGCCGCATGCAATTAACGCGTCAACGACGGTTAGCCCTCAACCTCGCGTCTTTGTTTTCACCAGCAATGCATGCTTTCGTGCCTCGAGCCATTGCAGGGAAGAGAGAGAAAGAGAATGAGAGAATCGATGGGTTTAGGAGAGGAAGAGAGGGGTGGGAGTTTCGTGGGTTAGGAGTGGTTGTCATTGATTTTGGAACGAGAGAGTAGAGGAAGTTTTGTGAAGACGGTTGGTATCTTGGTCGTTTCAATTTTCGTAGATTTTTAATAACGAGGAATGTATGAACAAAAACTTTTCTTCAATTAAATAGATTGAATAAATCATCTTAATAAGAAAAGAATCTTGAGAACTAGGGGAAAATAACAGTATTAATGGTCTACTTCATAATTCGTTGGCAAATAATTAAGGCTAGCAAATATTATTTTTCAGAAAATTACAGTATTTTACTAACAGAAAGTGGGTCTTATTACGAGGTGATTACCGTATTTACTGATATGTATACATGCAGTAAAATCTTTTACCACTCAAAGAACTTTATAGTATATTTTTGGTTAATTTTTGAAAAAAAATGTCAACACAAATAATTACAAGCAATATATATTTTATTTAAACTTTTTTTAAACAAAAAATTATAAAGTCATTATTATTGTAATGATTCTTATGATCTGATAAAAACAGTTTTATTCTTCTTCTCTACAGTTTGAGAAATTAGTTTTACATATAATTAAATATCAACTGTGTTTTTTACTTAATGAACAGCAAACAACTTTTGGTCATGTGAGACTGCAGTCCCTTTGAAAATGTCGGTTGAGTGTACCAATTATCTGCATGAAACCCAATAATATTTTTCAAATCTACAAATAAAAAAGTGTCACCAACTCAGTTTTCTTACTTTACCGTTTTAATTGTTCTTGTTTCCAGCTATAAATAAGCAAATCAACGATACTTGCAAGCTTGAAACAATAAAAAAGTTAATTAAAATTCTCGATGTAATATTAATATTTAGATAATGGCTGAAGCTAACGCATTACGTAATACAGAAATCTCCCGATGGATTTCCAATTACTTTCACTCGAGCTATTTTCAATCTCCAACCCCACCGTTCCACCGAATCATTATTATCCTTCGAAATAACCCCTTCATAATTACAAATCCATCAAACCTTCAAAACTCCACTTCAAAACAGCCACATCCATCCAACCTGCTTCATTCTCCGAAACAAGACTCAAAATTAGAAAGATCAAGCGTTGAGCTCACTGCGCCAATTAACCGCTCGGTGCGGTGCACAAAACTGCGCTCATTAGACGCGAGAGCGAGCGATACTCGACACCGAGGCGCGGTGCAGCATCGGAAGCACGACAACGCGCTCTCGCGCAAACAAAGGGAGCGGAAAGTATCGGTTTCGGCGTGAAACCGAATACACGCGCCCACGCCGAGACAACAACGGTGTTGCCCCCGACACGTCCCATTAACGGCGTTAAAATAACGGCCAATCGATCCAAACGCGTAGTACATGTACCCACAAACGCCTACGAGTAAGTACTCGCACTCGATTTATCGCTACTCTTCCGCCGCTGGTTGAGCTGATCGCGTGATCTTTCCTTGCAATCGAGAAGGCGTACAGGGGATTGCACCGTTGTGGGTGTGTGGTATGAGGATGAATTTCGTATTGTTCTGACATAGTTTTATAGGCCTCGTGTGTGCTGGCGCGCTCGGCACAATGGCCCAGTTCGCGAACAGATTAGCCGAAGGAGTTTGACTTGAATCGTGGGGGATGGTAGTGAAAGGAAGAAGCGTGTATGTAGGAGAGAGCTAGGTTAAACGGTTTTTAGATATCTTCAGAGAGATAGTAGTTGAATATTTTAAAATGATAAATCGTTCGCGATGGGTAAACAATGTTTATTCTAGAAAATCGTTTTATGAGACTAACACATTAAAGTATTGATGGAAACATGCACGTAATTGAAAATCAAAACGATGATTTTTTAAACTTTTTTCACATTGACTGGTTTTATCTACTTGAAGAGTAAAATTGATTTGAAAAACAAATTCAATTTATTAAAAAGTTAAAAAATGTTTGATAATATCGACAGGTCTAATATCCGGGTGAATGACCATTAACATACAGCAAGGAACCGGCATGATTACGTAACGGTTCGATTCGCTTCCTCATTAGTAAAACTTGGTAATATAATAAAGCATCTAAAATACAGCAGCATTAATCATGTTTCTTGAAACTATTAATGCGTCTCTTATCAAATATTATAAGAACTAGATCAATAAATCTCAGAGCATGACGTGTATTCAACATAAATTTTCGCATCTTATCAAAATATCTTGTATTCCAAGGTTTGATCAAAATTACACTTTCTGCCTCTATTTGGTCTACAATTATCGCTTGAAAAAAGTGTAGCCGTTAAAGAAATGTTACTCTATTTTAAGCTGTAGGCGTGTCTATTTTTAGCGCGATTTAGCTTGCTTTGTAATGTACGTTTATATTTTTCTTGAATGAAAGCGCGTTCGCACGATGACTTTATTTTCGCATGTCATTCCTAGAAATAAAATAGAAAGATCTATTAATCAGTTTTTAAATAATTTATAATTTTTTTCCAAATTGAAGTCATGCTTTGACTTTCAAATATGAATTTTAAGTAAATAGTCTCCACTTTATCCTCTAAATAATTTGAAAAATATTTCCTGACAAAAAAAAAATATAAAGATTTTCGTCTCGAATGAAGAGGTTAGGATAAGCCCAAATGCACGATCAAATACCATAAATATAATATTATTCTTTAAATTCAAATAATATGACGTAAAACAGTTGTTCTCACGATAAACGTATAAGGCCTGTCGCTTTATCAATGAATTTTTTTTTAATTACAAAGACTTATATCACCGCATCACGTAACACCACACTATATAACCTAAAACCATGTGACATTCATGTACTACTTTATTTACATTACAAATCCAATGCGCGTGAAGTAAACCACGCAACTTCCAGCACACTTCTCCACTTAGGCCTTAAAACCTTAAAAGAAAACTTTCAAAATTTTCTTTCAGTGGTTCAAATCTCACATATTGTTCCAATGCAAAACAACGTTGCGTCTACTTTCGCAATGCAATGAACCAATTGAAACTTTCGTTAAGCACAGCTTGAATAAACAAAGACCCACTGCTGGGCGAGGGACGGAGATAGAGCCAGAATCACAGTACAGTAACCTCTCTATTCATTGACTGCAGTCATCGACGCAGAGATGTTCTCGAACCGCCTCCAACGATCTCCTACGTTATCCTACCACCTCAAAAATTCCACCCATCCTCCTTTCCGTTCAAAAAATCAAAATATCTTCTCTTCTTCACTATTCCTCTCCAGCCGCATGCACCGAAACATCCCCACGTTTCGTACCACCCCACCACCCTCCTTCCCCTGCATTACCCCCTAACACCCACTAGCATCTAAGGCATTCCAGCGTACTCACTTGTGAAACCTCCTGCTCCTTCTGCAACGACACCACGCCTGCAGGAGTAAAGGGGCTCCGCTGTGCACTTGCGCGCGGCCAGCAGACGACGACGACGATGGTGACGACGACGACCTCGGCCTGCCAGACTGCAGTGGGCGCGCGTGGTGTCACCCTGCTGCTGCTACTGCTGCTGCCAGCCTGCCTGCCTGCCTGCACAACAAATATGGCGCCGGCTCGCCGCTCTGCCGCCGCGGAGATATCCGAGAAAGCCGCGGGCGCTCGGCAGCGCTAAACTGGCTCCACCTCGGGGTTGCCGTATCGCACCAGAAAATCAATAGAGGAGGACGAGAAAGAGGGGGAGAGAGAGAGAGACGGTCGTTGTTGCCGCCGTACTGGCGGCAGCGAGCGAGGGTAACGAAGTTAAGCGCGCCCTCCGCATGGGGATGGAAAAATGAGGGAAGGGTGGAATTTCGGAAAAGGGTTTGTAGGGCATGGCATGACATGTAGGCAGATGATGCCCTTTATGGTGATTTGATTGGGGTGGGTTTTAGTTTTTGAGGAGGGTAGGAAGGGTGAGATTGGTTTGAAAAGGTGGGTGGATGGGTGTAGGGGTGGAAAGTGACGACACGATAGTTGTCCTTGGATGGTTTACGCGTGTCTTTTTGTTGTTGAGGTAGGGAATTAAGAAATGGCTATGCAAGGAATAGTAAAGAATTTATCCCCATGAGAAGGGGTGACTTGACTTTGTATGACTGGTAAAAGTAGGATTGAAGTTAAATGATTGAAGGAAACGGAAAAAAGATAAAAGGTAATCTTTTTGATGGGCGGTCGTTTCTACTGATTTACAGGCCATTTTGATTTGGTTATAGGGTATGATACAAATTTGCATTTAATTTATTAATTAAAATTTATTTAAAAAGAAATGGTATTACCAATTTCAAAAAGTGTTTTCTTTAATTTTATACAAAATGACCTATAAAATTCTGATAGGTATCACAAATATTAGAACCTTCAACATGATAAAATCATTGAAAATATGGAGCACGAATTACAATTAATAGAAGAACGTCAATATACAATTTAGATTTATTGATGATAAAATCCAACTTTAAAGTTTATGTGTATTTAAAGGGTGTATTTGCAAGAGCGATGTATATCTTTGTTGAATTTAATAAAAAAGTTAAACTTGTTATTTTTCAGAAAAATGAAAAAAGAACTATAAGTTAAAGTTGATTATATAGCTCGAACGGTTTAGATACATTTTTTATTTTTATTGTTCTTAACTGTTTGCATAAGATTTAAGTGTATTAAAAATGTACCTTCTATTTTATTCTATCAACTTTAACCACCGTTCTCACGAATTTCCCTAGAGGTACGGAAGACTATTTTGTTTTCAATTCATGTTTTTTCCTCCGAACCGTGTCGCAACATATACCATTTCTTATAGCTTCATGCTTTCTATGTTTATTAACGTACTTCAGTAAAGATTAAAAACTTAATATTAAGAAAATATATCTCAAAACGTTTTATATTATTCTATAAGAATACAAAAATAATGACATTTTTATTTTAACGATTTTAGAAGAATTGTTCGATATACTGAATAATGAAGTACCAACCATTAAAGCTCAAATAGTAGCAGATATATACTATAGCTGACTTCATTACTTATTCGATTCAAGCCGTCATTAGAGCGTGAATACTTAATTTTGAATTCCTCGTAAAATTATTCCTATGAGCTTCGATCTGCAAAAAACACCCCTTCTCACGAAACTAACGTCGAACGTTGTGATTAATGGCGTTAAACCAATAAGATCCTAGCTCACTGATCCACTTGTCGCGAGCTGCGCAGCGTACACACGTTTATTCGTTATTCCATTAAACTTGACGACGCGAAAGTGTATGTACACACAGGCTGGGAACGAGCGCGCCGACACTGGGTGTAAGTAGGTAATGCGCTCGCGCTCTCCTTCTTTCTCTTTCTACAGTTTGATGAAATTGAATAAAGTCGGGTATCGAATGGATAGAGAAAGGGAAGAGGGAAAGGGGAAAAGAAGAGCTCGAGGAAACTGTGTCAAGCGTAGATTTGAGAAATCAGCATGAATTTTGTTATGTGCCGATGCGAGTTTTTCATCTCGACGCGTATTCCAGGCCAATGCACTTGTCTGATGAATTTCGAAGTTTCGTATATACCCCTGGAGACTTTGTTTTTACTCTGTTTTCCTCTGCGAATGTATGACATTAAAAGAGATCGCGAAATGTTTGGATGGGAATATTGACTGAAGTAGCAACGTTTCAAAAATAAGAGAAGAAGTTATAGCATCGAAATATTAAATGGTAAAGGAATTATTTAATAGTATGATGGAAAAATTAATTTTTGCAAGCTCAATCGAAGCGAGAAACGAGAAGAATTCCGTATAAATGCAAATATTTGTCTGCTTGTTGCTCATAATACGGTTACGAAGCTATAATATGGAAAGTGCGCTGTGACTGCTGCCGGGAAATTGGCCAAGCCCCTTAACCTATTGTTACCCAGGGAGAGAGGGAGAGATAGAGTTGAAAGGACTCATGGGTAGTCAAGTGAAAATCTAGTTCATTGTTTATCACTCCGCTGTCCGAGATTGTTATCATCCAACGTGGTATCTAAATACCGCTGCGTACATTCAACTATTATTAGTATATGAATACTTCATTTAGTATTCAAAGGATTAACGAAGTATTTAAAAATTCTTGATAAAATATGTAACACTGTTGCTTTATTCATAATATATAAGTTAATAAAATGAAAATATTTCAAAAATCAATATTTTTTATTATAAGAAAGTATCAAAAGAAACATTTTAATTTTCACTCCTACATTGCACGCATAAAGTAAATATAAAACGTACTAAAAAATCCCTCAACATATCACTTATATACCGTATGTATGTACATCTTCACTTCACCTATAGAACGAAATTTCATACCCGATGTGCACCGAAGATCTACGACCAGCCGCG
>JAPYZO010003770.1:0-12162 GCA_030522905.1 Torymus flavipes | reverse complement strand
GACACGGAGTCGAGCTTTCAGTTTATAATTATTTTGATGCATTTGCGTTGCCTTATTTTAAGCTATCAGAACTTTTGATATATTTAATATTTTTTAATTCTGAAAAAAGCAATTTAAAGCTTGTAATCTCTAGTTTTATTTTCTACTTTGACAATTGTATATTAGGCTTTTCTAGCTTAACCAATAAATAAATAAAACAAAGCACTTTTTTCAATTTTTATTTCAAATACAGCTAAACCTGTCGATAAATCGAGTTTCTCAAAGCGTTAGGGTCTAATATTCGAGATTTCTTCATATTTCTAAAAACATACCTCAAAGTATGAGCAAAATCCGTGATCCGGATCTGGGTGCCTCTCCTTGTAAGTCTCTACTGGTCGCACAAGTTTCGGTCACGGGTAATAAGTTCGGCGTTTATGCTTATTCATCCATGACTTTTATGTTAATCTGAGTGGCGAACAAAATTCAATCTGGCTAAAAGTCATAAGGTTTCGAAGCATACTCTCGATTATTTTAAGGGAGAAATATTTAAATAATTAGAGATTATTACACAAAATAGTTTGGTTTATATACATTTTGTCAGGGGTAAAAATTACAATACCTAAACATTTTCACCCGCGAGTTTTGCGTTACCTGACAGTGTACTTCTGAATACTCGATTAACATTGAAAGTGACCTACTGGTAAACATTATATTACATAGATTATATACTGACATTATTTTCAACATTGGTAACGCGAGACGAACGAGTTATAAAGATTGAAAATAATGTCCTCATATATAATGTAATCTAATGTTTACCGGAGGTGTTGCTTGGGACGGAAATGCCAAGGCCAGATGCCGATGCTGCACACTGGCATCCGCTGGATGTACCGATATCGGCACGAAAAGTACGAGGATGAAAATCTCCGGGTGTTTGTCCTTCCGCGTTTCCGCCCATGGCCGAGACCGGCAATAGGCAGGTCCAGAGTGAATGATGGTCAGGTAACTGGCGAATGCCAGAATTATATACCATTCTGGCATCCGCTGGATGTATCGTGAGCCGTCGGAGCCGTACTAGTTTAATTAAATATAAAATTCAATGTAACTTTATTTAGTGATAATAGTTTAAGTTTTGACGATAATAATTTAATTAGCTATTTATACAACAACCAATTTTATAACATTACGGTATTTTAAATATACTTTTTTGGTAATTCAAAATTTTACATTTAAAATAAAATGCTCAAAATATGGTACTAATGGATGACTACTGATATGGATTTATTTTTAACATTCAAATAAGATTTCAAACATAAACCATTCTTCGTAATCATTTGTATCATGTGTGCGAGCTTCACAAGTCTGTAGTAGTAGGGCCACGCTTTTTCTGATCAGTTGACGGTGTGGGTATCAGCTCATGATGTGGGTATCACATCAAATAATTAGCTTGGGAATGATAGGATGGTATTTTAATTGTTTATTTGATAATTATTGAATATTTTAAAGAAATGTTTTAACCGGCTGCCAGTAGAGCGTGAAGAGTATTACTGGCTTTCGTTATTTTCGGTTCGCCACATAATTTTTTATTCCGTCTCGGTAGAACCGGATGCCGCCCTAACGAACCGGCTGCCAGCCCATAGGTGTTTATGGACTATCGTACATATGACTAATAATTTTTAAAAATCATCGTTGTAATCGGATGCCGCTGCGAAGAACCGGATGCCAGCTTGGAAAGTATTCCCTGCATGTCATTTTCGATACCGTCTCGGTAAAACATCGGTAAAACCGGATGCCGCCATCGAAAACCGGCTGCCAGCGTTAAAGTATTCCTGGAGAATATTGCCGAGTAAAATATTCCTAATATTTGCGTATATATAGCGATTGCCGCAGAGCAGAAGTCCGCTCAAAGAATCTCCGGGTCAAAAATGAAAAAGAGCGAGAGGCTCAGAGGTCCGGTGATCGCGCGGTCTAGGAAGACGATTTCTGCACGCGTATAAGTTGCGGCGGGGAAGCCTATTGCCGGTTTCGAGGAAATGCGGAAGGACGACCATCCGGAGGTTTTCGTTCTCGTACTTTTCGTGTCGATATCGGTACATCCAGCGGATGCCAGTCATGTAAAGTATAAGACTTATAACAAACATTAAAAGTTTTGCGAGAGAGTATTTTCGTCGGCAATAGCGGGTGCCAGTGTTGAATCTACTTTTGTAGAGCTTGAGGTATATTGATAATTATATAAGTTTTATATATATTTTTAGCTGGATTTTTTTAACCGGGATAAGCGCTATGACGCTGCCTACATTAATTGCTTTACAATATTTATAATAATATTTACAGTGAGTATCAAAATATATTAATAAACAATGAAATTCCATGGTGCAATTATTTCATTTTATTATTTATAGTTGAAAAGTCACATTACTTAAACGCATTATTCATTACCAATAAATTTAACAGCTAATTTTAGGGCTTTTTCATATTGGCGCCTTTGCGATAAATTATTTTTTAAATTTTTATCGGTCTGCAGAATCTGTAGACATTTTTCCCTCGAATAAATGTCTAAAGTTTCTATAGATAGATCGTAAATTTTGTGGTCTCCGAACTTATTAAAGATGTTTTAATTCCAGCTATGCTGCTCAGAAAAAGCTTAGCGCTGTCCGTTTTCAGAATCGTCCTCCTTCTTTCCATACCAGGCACAAGAGGTCGACAATGTGCAAATCTTATGATGTGAAAATGCTCATCAGAGCATTCATCGATAGATGGAATTTTTTTAAACTCCTCGAACAAGTAATGTTGAGCATCAGCCATCCGCAATGATATCTTCAAGTTTGTACGAATTCTCGTCTATTCGTATTATTTTATTACAATAAATTCAAAATCAGATTAATATATATTTCTTTTTTTATTCAATTCTTTCAATTCACATAAAATCGTTGAGTTCTCGAGTATAAATTCGCATTCACCGCCGCAATTATAATTAAACTAAGCTTAAAATTCTAACAAATGACAAACTTTATTTATGACGTAAAACATTAAATGTTGAAAAATCTAGAATCGTGCGATTCGGGTCGTACCTAATTCAGCCTTCTTGCGTCATTGCTGATGACGCGTAGTCAAATAAGATGCGATGAGATGGCGGACAAAATCGTTGCCGCACGAGGCTGACGCGCACCTTCTGCTGGAGCTGGAGTTACGCTAGCGGGAAAAGCGTGGTTTCACAGCGGAGGTAACTTCTCGCTGCCCGTGGTTGAAGGACCCAGCAAGTCGGTTGTGTATTACCGAGTCTGCAGATGATGCTGTCGGATGCCTCTGAGCCAGTACTGCAATCCGCAACCGCCTGGTTTGCTCTTGTGGTCCGACGGTTACAATGTCGTGTGTGCAAAAGAGAGAAATGCCTATGGCAACAAACACAGTAAAAAAACTATTCACCGAGACAACTATTTTATTATATATGCCTTACCCCAATCGGATAATTTTCGCTGCTCTGGCTTACGCAAATTTATATTTGCTTATAAGCGTGTCTGATCTCGGGCGTCCGGTCGCGACGCCGTCGGAGAACAATCTGATGAGTCTCCAAAATTCTCGCTCGCAGGTGCGCGTCTCTATAATCTCCCTCTCCCTTTTACAGCTTAAGCGTCAACACACGTACATACCCATACTCGCAATCGCTTTCTCACACACATTCCCATCAATACTATCACGGATAATAATAATACATATAGGTCCGTTACAAGTTGAACTTCACCAAACCAGATAAGCTTTTCGCTTTGATAAAATCTGACCTGCAAAAATAATGTTTATGAATTATCTTGATTAATTTTTGATGGATCTTAATGAAATTTTGTATATACATTTGTCTAATGTAAGAAGGGTCCAGTTTCAATTTCAAAGATATCCATAAAAAAGACATCAAAATGCTAGTAAATATAATAACCATGAAAAACTGATTATTAAACATAATATATAAAAAATTAATTTTCAGTACAATTTCTCTAATAAAAATTATTATTATAACTATTTCAATAGTCCAATTTTCAATCTAAAAAAATACAAGATTCTTTGAGTAGTTTGGTCGTGCATATCCTAAGTAATGGAAAAACGGAGTTTATCCCTTGATAAGTATGGTTATCCCCCATAACGGGGGATCTTATCTTACTCATCTTACTTGATCATAGTAACAGAAAAATAAACGATAACAAAATAACATCAAAATTAACATCAAAATTAACGATAAAAAAGTAATTTATTGTGTATAAACATCATAACGGTACGTTTGTGCATACTCGTTTATAGTGTCAATTCGCTTATGAAAAAGTAGATTCCATACAAATTGAAATGTATAAACTCGTTTTATCATTTGATTATTAACAATAGAAGTTCTATACGTAAGTACATTTTTCTCAGTTATATGTTTAATAGATTTTATTAGTTATAATTGATCAATTATTACTTGTAACATAGAAACAGACATATTTTTAAAATATTTTCTTACATGAGGTTTCATACGCCGAAACGTGTACATATTATCTATAACTTTGTATAAATTAATTTCATTATTATAATTCGATAACACCAAGTTTTAGTATCCTTTTCAATGAAAGGAGTAATGCATACATGCATCCCTACTGCCAAATCTCACATGAGATCTCACGCCAAAATCTCACGTGAGATTCTGCTCCGGATGCTGCGAAAAATTTATCTAAATTAAAAATCAGTTTTGTCTGTATTGGCAGGCGCCTAATAGGCTGTTTTACCCCCAGATGAACTCAAAAATACAGGTTTCGAAGCGTTTTAAAGCATTTTAAACAATTTTCTAATTTTTTAACTTTGATACATGAAATCTCACATGAGATCTCACATGATTTCTCACATGAGAACTTACGTGAGATTCCATATATCAAAGTTAAAACATTAGAAAATTGTTTAAAATGCTTTAAAACGCTTCGAAACCTGTATTTTTGAGTTCATCTGGGGTGTAAAGCAGCCTACTGGACGCCTGCCAATACAGACAAAACTGATTTTTAATTCAGATAAGTTTTTTGCAGCATTCGGAGTAGAATCTCATGTGAGATTCTGCAGTAGGGATGTGTCCTATGCCACAACCATTTACAAATTTGGACTATAAAATCTCGGATATGCCAAAGATCAACTTTATGAAAGTGTCTATCCGGACTTCTACCGTGTCAAAAACTCTAAAGTCCTCGTTACCCTCACGTTAAGGATCTGGAGGACAGTAGACTTCTTGAAGAAATGCTAAAGCTTTCAGTGGTTCTCTTCTCTCTGGCATTCGCTTTGACTATAGACTACATAAATTTTATACTTAAATAAACTCATATAGTTATTATTTTCAAGAATTTTATATTCGTTCATTTGAAATTTCTTACGGTTTCGGTATATCCAGCAGAGGCCAGGCTTGTATCGAATTCTGGCACTTTCCGGTGAAAATAATAAGTTTATTTGAACATAAAATTGATGTAGTCTTACCGGAAAAATTAGCTGCAGGAAGAAAAACGAATGTCAGAATTCCGGGAACCGTACGAATTTTCAATCAAAGATATAACTCTTGAAATCTTGAAAATAATGAATTTATTTAAATATTAAATTTATGTAGTTTCTAATGATTACAGGTAAGTCCAGCTACGGATTAGAAAGCGAATGCCGGAATTCGATACAAGCCTGGCTTCCGCTGAATGTTCCGGAAACCGTATGTGTTTTAATTAAATAATAACTGTATGCGTTCATTTAAATATAAAATTTATGTAGTCTATTGATTACCGAAAAGTCTAGCTGCAGAGAAAAGTGAAGCCAGAGTCCGGGGACCGTACCAGTTTTCAATCACATATAACTCTTGAAAATGATAAGTTTATTTATAGTACATTTCGATACGATTATTTACCTCATGTGACGTTTCTCGCACGAGCGAAGCGAGTGAGAAGAGTGACATGAGGTAAAAATCACCTTAGACACCAGTATTGAACCGTATTTAATACCACGAGAGCCTAAAACTTCATCCAAATGTCTGATTTTTAGAAAATATTAAATTTGTAGTTTCTAATGATTACCGGAAAGTCTAGCTACAGGCGTAAAAGCGAATGCCAGAATTTGATTGTACCCTGGCATGCGCTGACTATACCATGAACCGTACGAGTTTTTAATCCACCATATAACGCTTGATATAGGTTTATTTAAGTACAAAATTTATGTGGTCAAAGCGAATGCCAGAAGTGCGAAAACCGTACCTTTCCTACTACATAAATTGTATATTTAAATAAACTCATATAGTTATTATTTTCATGAATGATATGATCATTAGAAAACTCATACGGTCACCGGTACATCCAGCCAGGCTTGTAGTGGGTTCTGGCATTCGCTTTTCTGCCCGGACGTATATCTGAATGCCAGAGATTATTTTAAACTTTGATATACGTCCATTGCCCTAGACAGCCATGGGGGCGTCATCTATTTCAATTTTATTTAGATACTTAAACTTTTCGGTAATTTAATAGACTACATAAATTTTATACTTTAATAAAATCATATAATTATTATTTTCAATGATATGTTCGTTTGAAAACTCGTACGGTTCCTGGTACATCCAGCGCATGCCAGGGTTGTACCTACTTTTGGCAATCGCTTTTCCGCCCGTAGGTCTTGTGGAATTAATAAGTTTATTTAAATATAAATTTTATGTAATCTAATGTTTACCGTAAAGTCTATCTGCAAGCGGAAAAGCGAATGCCAGAATTCGATGATACCCTTGCATGCGCTGAATGTACCAGGAACCGTGCGAGTCTTCAATCGACCATATAACTCTTAATTCATCTAACTTATGTAGTCTAATATTTACAGGATAGCTTAATTAACTTAATTAAGACTAGCTTAATTAGGACTAGCTTAATTAACTTCTATCAGGGAATGGTTTTCTTTGTTACACTGTTGATAACTCGTTGGGCTCTGTGTACGCGTAACGCTGACCGCAGTCCGGTAAGAGATCGGAAGCCAGCATTGAAAAGACTAGCCACACTCGCTTTCCGTGTCAACCGTGATCTTCTCAGTAACGCTGGCATTCGTACATGTCATGGAGAGTCGAACGACTTCAGGAGCAAACGGGCCACTGTTGTTACTGATATTAATAATGTTAGACTAAATTTACTAATGTATATCAGAGCAAGATGGTCACGGTTCGTATGCTATTAAGCCCTCTGTGGATGCAAGGGTTCGTTTGTCCTGTATTCATATGTATCAAACAATATGTTACATTTTTTAAAGTATGTTTTTTAAGAAATAATAATAACAGTACACCTTTGTTATAAAATAAGCACTTTTTAATTGAAATTAATAGTATATTACGCACCTAGGGAGGAATAGTATATTACGACCCAAGGCCAGTAAAATAAGAAATGTCTCAGATCACATGTAATTGTCGACCGAGGCGAAGCCGAGGTTGATAAACATGTGATCTGAGGCTTTCTTTTTTACTGGCCATGGTCAGTATACTATTTTTCTGCTCGACGGCGCCGGAAAGCGGCAACTTCGTTTCGCGCAGCGGCCGGGAAGTTGGCACTTTCCGGCCGGAGGACAGAAAAAAACTTGGACAGTCCATATCTCGTGTAAATTGCCACCCGAGCCGAAGGCGAGGGTGGCAAACACGAGATGTGGGTTGGCCAATTTTACTCCCGTGGAGCGTATACTATTTTTCCTCACATCGAGGCCGAAAATGCCATGTTTCCGTTTCGGAGCCGGGCGGGAATGAGGCACTTTCGGCCCGGTGTGAGGAAAAATCTTTAATTTACATTACTTTTTTACACAGTTTTTACTCATCGCTAAACGGCTCGAATGTCATTTTCATATAAGAGCTATTCCTAAAATTATTTCCCTCTTACGTTTCAAAAACAAATAAGAATTTTTTTTCAAGGCACACTCATGGATCATAGTTTTTCTTGTTTCATAGGCTATTCTGTGCGAGCCGCAAATAACGAACGCCAGTAATACTCTCCACGCTCACTCTGGCAGCCGGTAGAGTAATTTCTTAAAAATATTTCATAATTATCAAATAAACAATTAAAAAACTATCTTGAGCATTGTACTTTAAATGTAAAATTTTGAATTACCAAAAAATATTATTTATTACTTGTCTTGTCTAAAAAGATAAATAAATTTATATATACGCCAAAAATTAGGAATATTTTACTCGGCATTATTCACCAGTAATTCTTTCCACGCTGGCAGCCGGTTTTTGGGCGGCATCCGGTTTTACTGTCGATTATATGAGGAATATTTTCCTCGGCAATATTATCCAAGAATACTTCTCACGCTGGCAGCCGATTCATTTTGGCGGCAGCCGCTTTTACTGAGACGGTATCAAAAATGACGTGCGAGCAGCAAATAGCGAGCGCCGGGAATACTTTCTGCGCTGGCATCCGGTTCTTTGCAGCGGCATCCGGTTAGTCCGACGAATTTTAATAATTATTATTCATATGTACGATAGTCTAATATTGTCGTCGACAATATTCTACAGAAATACTTTCCACGCTGGCAGCCGGTTCGCAACTGTATACGCAACATGGGGATAAAGAGGGCCACCCCAGAGCACATGTTTCCCATCATGCTGGTCAACTCTTTATCTCCCTTGTTGTGTAATATACAATCTCACTCGTTTATCGAAGACTATTATTTGACATGACGTGTGAGAAGCTTAATTTTGGGCTTGCTTTTTTATCAGAGAGTGTGCCAAATCGAGCTTTGCGCACGGAGTGTTAAAATAGTTATTTTCGATACAAGTGCGAAAAAGTGATTTTATTCGCATGACGAAAGTTTTCGCCCGAGCAAAGCGAGGGTGGAATGTTCACACGAGGATAAAATCATTTTCTCACTCGAGTATCGAACACTATTTTTTGACACGACTTGTGGGAAGCTTAATTTTGAGCATACTTTTTTATTTAAACGTGTGCAAAATCGAGCTTTGCGTACGGAGTGTTTAAATATATTATGTTCGATACACGTATCAAAAATAACTGTTTTTTAACGGAGTGTGCGAAACTCGCTTTTTTGTGCTGGTTTCGCGTGCGCGGAGTAGCTGTTTTACACTGCGTGCGCAGATTAATTTACTTCGCGCATGCTTCTTGTTGGACTGTGCGACAAGTACGCCGCCGCGCCCTCCTTTCAACCTCCTTATCTTGTCCTTGAATCGTGTGGTTGTCCCTTACGCTTCGCTTCAGCGACAAACCACACTCGTCAAGTATATATGTATATTCCCGCGAGTATACTCTTCGTCCGAGCGCCGCGACTATTAGTGCTTTTTTTCGACCGGGCCCCGCAACTCGTGCTTTTTTCGCCAACGCGCCGAGATTTTTGCTACTTTTCATCAGAGATTTTGAGCTGTGCTAGTCTTCGTCAAGCTCCGTGACAAGTCATCGTACGAGGCGTATGAGTATACCTACTTAAATAGTGCAGGGCTACCACTACAAAATTTGAGAAAAAAAGTCAGAGCTACCCGAGCACTGATTATCCCTGACTGAATCCTCAATCTTTCAAGCGCGCTGCCCTAATGCGAAATTTCGTTCAGTATCACACTCGTCACGTGACGCTCGCGTGCGGCTCCTTGTCGCCTTGCTGTTGACTTTGGATGATCATGTATAAGGTACGTGTGTATAGGTGTGAAACCAAATTTTGTGTCTGTCATAACTCTTGAACGAATGGACGGAATTAGCTAATCTTTTGCGTGTATCTTAAGTATGTCTCAACTTAGAACTGATTAAATTTTGGAGTCGAATGGATAACTTTAAGGTCTTATTTAAAAAAAAAAAACAAGAATTTTGGTAAAATTTTTTTTTTAATAAATGTTTTCTTTTTTTTTATTTGTTTGGAATATATGCAAAATGGAGACAGATATTCTTACAGTACATTTTATTTCCTTCTAAATTATGTATTTTATAACTAACTACGAGTTTCTTTTTTTACTTAAAATCGGGGATTTGAGCAAATAGCAATTTTTTAGAAAATTAAATAATTTCATGAATTATAAATAACTTTTTCGCCATTACATCTCAAATGTAGACCGATATTCTCAAGGTATATTTTATTTTCTTCTAAATTATGCATTTTAAAACTACTTACTGACAATATTAAATATAATTTTCTAAATCATTTTGAATAATGTATTTATGGAAAATAAGATATACAGAAAAAATGAAATTTTATATTAAAATATACATTTAAAAAAATTATTTGATGTACTTTATCAATTTTCTTTGAGAAAGCATTCTGCTAAAGCAGTTAGCAGCGGTTTCTTTCATTTAGTAAACACATGAAATAAACTAACCGCATAAAAGTTTGTCGACTGGGCAGATGCTCTTTCGGGTATCTCACCCGGTACAAATTGCGGGCAGCGATGATGTTATACGCATCATTCTCTCCCATGGTGCGATGAAGCATCTCGAGCATCCTTTGCTATCGCCGGAGGTTTTCTCCTCGTCTCTCATCCGCAGCCATGTCGCCGTCTGCACTGTGTACAGCTTCGTCGTAGACTTAGACTACCGCAGTGACGATGCAAGCTCCTATTCGCTCCGTGCATGTGCTTGGAGGGGATAGGCGAAACTACGGAAGCGCTAAGGGTGGTCAAAATAAGAACTTTTGTGGGACAGTCAAGTATATCTATATATATTGATACATGTCTGCAACGTAACCTCAAAATAGATACAAAAGAAGACTTTATTTTAATGTCAAACAAAATAACACTATCTATTTTTAAACAAAAACATTATTTACTTTTAGATCTTTATACTGACAAAAGGGATGCAAGAAACTATAGTTATTTTAGCATTTATCTTATGTTTTAAAGAATTCTCCATAAGCCACTGTGTTAAAATATCCCACAAAAGGTACTCCGTCAGATGGCGGGATCTCCGTGCTCACAGCGAATACGCGCGTCGTTTGCTTGTTTAAATAAAACATGAACATCGCACGCGGAGTTTTGAAGTTAGGCGCGTATACGTATATGCCAGCGTTGATTTTTTTTTTATTACGTGCACTATACCTAGATGCACATAAGCACACAATTTTCATATCACTGAAGATGAGATATGTAAATTTTGTTTAATATATCAAGTTTTATTTATATCATATATAAATATCATAACATCATAGTTCAATAAAACGGTATTATAACGGTATTTATGACAGTAAATGGTCAGTCCAGTCATTTCTGTGGTTCGGCAGTTGGCATGCCTGTGCAGGGCACGGCGCAAGCTGATCCGCTGAAATATCTTGCGCGATCGGCGATGCGCCGCAGCGTCGTGGCTCCGTGTTTTGTATACAAATTGCAAACTGCAATCCTCGGGCCCGGCGTTGCTGACGGTGATGAATGAGGATTGGAACGGAAGCTCATTTCCCCTAGACATGCTACAGTCCTCTTCATGGCGGCGGTGTAGCGGTAATATATCTTGAGCAGCGGTACAACGGAGTCGTCGACGGTGCAGCCGTGGTAAGTTTTTCTATCGTTTCTAACCTCTTTCTTCCGGCCCGGAATCGGTGTCAACTCTGGCGTGTTGCTGACAGATCTTCTGTTTGGCAGTTCAGGTAAAATTTGCACACTCAGACCCACCTCAGCACCCGGACTACTCCCCAGGTCCAAAATTTTCGTTGTTATCAAAAGGTACAACTAAATATTTTATTTTATCTATCCTTTTTTGGGTTATTGATTAATTTATATACTCAATAAACTTTGCATATTATCACAGTAAATGTCCAAATATAATAAAAACTTTTTTTTTTTCGATATTCCCTAGAGGAAATAGCACAAAGATTTTAATACTTCTAAAATATTTTCCAAGTTTCTGTACCATGTAGGTATATGGTTTATTTTTCAATCGTTAAACAAGTAATTCTTATTTAAAAAAATTGGCTTTGAAACTTCTTATATTTACGTACAAAACAATTTTTTTATATCCTTATTGAGAGTTTAAAGATTTGAAAAAATATTTTCGTTTTGTATGATATTGCTAATAATATCTTGCTCCATTCTATAACATTGAAGAAGTCAGTTTAAAGACCTATTTTCTTGTTGGACTGGATTATTCACTAACCATATTTAAAATTTTAGCTTTCAGATGTTGTTACTGCAACTTTTGGAATCCAGCAAGAAAGCAAAAGCCATCTGCTCCTAAATTGGAGTTTGATAATAGTTCC
>JAPYZO010003769.1:0-15713 GCA_030522905.1 Torymus flavipes | reverse complement strand
CTTCGCTCATAAATATAACTTAAACATATTAAAAAATAAAGCTTTGGGCATATCAAAGATGCATATAAACGATATAAAAGCATCAAAAGAATTTATAGAAATTTGTCAACATGTTGATCTGGTAAAAGAGTTGATGTAATGAATTATTTGGTTCAAGATTGAAAAGCACTTGTTACTACCCTTAATTACTATGACGCATACCAAAAAGAGTATAAGAAAGATTTAAATCTATTGTAATTGAACTAAGATTTTCCTTATTATGTATCTTTTTTTTCGAATCTTCCGTATAGAATAATATCTCGCTTAATAAATCATTCAACTATTTTTATTTATATAAATATTGATTTGTATATCAAAGATATTATAATGTAGGAAATAAAATTGAATTTTTAAAGAATATATATTTACAATTTATTCACGTAGTATCATAACAAATATATATACCTACACAAAAAATATTATACTGCCGTCTCGATTCACATGCATATATATAATACTAATCAAAACATCTAAATTAAACGCAGCTCTGCTTGCAAACCTCTGCTAATTCCCGCTATATCTATCCCCAAATCCACACGCGGTCGTTTGAACTGTATATACTTACAACCATGGATCGAACAAACTTCGATGTCGCTTCGAAACCGTGCACATATTATCTCATGCGACGGGCAGGCCGGACCTCTCAACGTATATATATACGGGGAAATACAAGGGGGGTGGATCGACGCCACAGGGCATATAAGCGCTGTTTATGGAGACCTCAGGCGGCGCGCATCTTCGCGAGCTTAGCGCCGCAGTCGTTTTACGAGGCGCGGAGATTTTCCCTCTCGCTCGCCCGCGTCTCGTGCAAACGGGTTCCTGGCAGCAAACTGGTACTCTCGGGGATTCCCCCAGCAGCCGCGCAACCCCCAGATACCTTGCGCTTTAATGTGGAAAAATAACGTTCCTCTATAAGCGATCGAGGGCCGTATCGTTCACTTTCGCGAGTTCCTTTTGTCTTTGGTCTCCACGATAGATGGTATTTTGTCTGATAGTATAGTTCGCGAGTTTCACAAATCACTGGATGAGAGTGTGATGGAAAATAATAAGCTTCGCGATTTGTTACCCTTCAAATGCCGTTCTCGTATTGAAAAACAACAATTATATTATAAAAGTTTTTTGCATATATTTTATGTTATAAATGAGACAAAAAATCACAGGAATTACGGCACAGTGCGTCTCGATGCAATCGACAATAAACAGCTTCCATACAGATATGCTTTACTAATAAAATTTATATTAATCTATCGTATCGCTTTCTTTTCCTATAAAAGGTTCGCCAAAGATCAGAACAATTAATCACCATTAAGCGTGAAAATAATATAAATGAGTCTCCACCCATTGAAAACAAAACTGTCACCTTTCATCGCCCCATATCCCTGTCTACCTGTTTCCATTCCCTCTAAATATCTATTACAAAGATCTCTCCTAGCACCTCCTCCTTTTTCTCGCGTTACACCACACGGGCGCCAATGATATATACCCGTCGATTGAGCGCGCGGTCTCCCTCAATACAGACATACACGCGGGCGCACTCGCGCGCCCTGCGCCAGGGGAAAAGGCATCGGGGAAAAGACGCTCGACGTCGACGTTCGGCTCTGGGAAATTAATGAACGGACCACGCTGTCGAAAGATTTTAAAAAGGAACGATGGCTCACGGAGGAATCGCCCAGACCACGACGCTCTTTCTTTCCTTTTTCCGACGCTAATGTATTTTTCAAATTGAGCCATGCTCTCTCTCTCTCTCTTTCTCTCTCACATACATACATGCTCCCTTTCTACTAGTCCCCGACCGATATTTTCTGCACTGCGGGTTTTCGATGTGTGTGAGTCAAAGGTTCATGTGAGCCCCGTGAATTATTGTGTACGCGCATTGGTCGTGAGCCGAAATTACTTTGATCCGATGTTTATAAATATAGTGGGGCCGCTTCCGTTGATTGACGTGCTATAGAGCGCAATCGAGCTAGCGGTGTCTGTACGTTTGATTATTGATTTGAACGACTCTCAAGTCTATGGCGCATTGTTCAATCACAAAGCGTGTCAAATGATAAATAGCTGTTAATTTCTTTGGAAAATAGTTTTTTTTATGATTAAGTAGTACTTTTTGCTATAGTGTAGACGCTTAAGAGTAAAAGAAAAAATATCACAAAAGGGTTTTAAAATCAATCAGCTAAGTTCAATTTTAACAGTTATAAAATTAAGAATTTATCAAAATAGATTATATATAATACTTTCCCGTAACTCCTCGCACTTTATTTCTCCCACTCAGCAGATTATTTTAATACATCGCGAACGAAAGAAACGAAACGAAACAAAACCGTGGGAAAACGTGAAAAAACACTCGAGAAACACGACGAGAAAGCATCAACCTAGCGGGCGGACTTACGGATTAAAATATTTTTCGTCTCCATTCCGGCAAGCTCAATTCTGTCTTTCCGTCTCTCTCTCTCTTCCGCCTCTACTTAAGAGCCATTGTTTGCGGAGTTTTGCTACCTCCCGCAAAACCGAGGGAGGGAAGTGGGAGACGGGAAAAGCTGCGGCGTATGGCCTTCGGCGCTTTTTCGCGGTTCCTGCGGCCAGCGAATGATTTTCCCGGCCTTATATACGCGTATACATATATAGCGGAGATACGAAATCGACGTGCTGTGGGAAACGAACTCCAAAATTGTTTTTATCGTGATGGGTGGTTTTTCATTTTGTACATTTCATTTTTCTCGCGATGAGAGCTATAGATCTATTTTTAATAAATCAAATTTAACGGTTAAGTAATTGGTTTGACGATATTTTAGTATCTCATCGAAACCAAAAAAACTAAATAAATTCATAGTTCTTTTGATATAAATAAATAAAAAATGTTGAAATTTAATTTTAGCGAATAATTGACAAAAAAGTGGAAATTGTGTTTGTTTAACTTTTTAAATCCACTTTTTAAGCCAAAATTTTTCATTATAATAGTTGATTATAATGTTGTAAAGAAACCTTGATTGAAATGATAGAAAACTTATGTGAGATATTTGATTCATCTGACATTACTTTTAATCGATGGTCAAAAAGATTCCAAGAACCATTGAAAAGCAATCAGTGGAATTGTCGATCGTTTGGCAAAGAAATGATCCAATACTTGACACGGCTATCCGACTTTTATTGAAGATTCGAACTTTATTTACTAGAATTTAACTGACAGTAATCAAAGGTAGTTAAAGTTGATTTGAAATAAGACTGCGTAGAAAGAGAGTCAATGTTTCTTAATGTAAGGAAATTACTTTTATGTTTTGTCGTCACAGCGACTAATTTTTTTCGACTGAATTTAGAATCTATTAATTACTAGTAATAAATAAAATCAGATCAAGTAGGCACACTTTTTTTATTTTATTCATTCATATGAATAAAAAGCTACACTATATGCAATACTATAAGTATTTTTAAATATTCGTATTCATACTATGCATCAACTGGTATAAGTCAATTTATAAATATTGCTTATAGGAGAAATTATATAGGTTACGTACATACTTATCTATACCTATAGCTATATAATCCATATATATTTTATTCAAGCTGCTAAATCAATTGAATTTCATACTATTTCTATGATAATTTTAGTCAAAGCTATTAAGAATAGTCTTCCATTAAAATTGCGTAAGTATAACAATTTTGATGATTAACATCCCGGAAATCAAGATGTCTTTTATTTATTTATATAAAAAATAAATTTAGTTTACTCAATGTCTACAATAAGTTATTAAAAAGTAGTTATATAAATATTTATAAATTTAAAGTAGTACTGTATGTAACACTTTTATTTTAAAATTAACAAAGAAATCCCATGAAAATTTTTAGGCCACGTAGAAGCCCTTTAAATTAAAGTTTCAAGTAAATTAATTTACGAGTAAATGGAGTATCGTTATAATGCGTAAGGATTAAAATATACAGTTGCGGTAAATAATTACACCACGATAAAATGTAATTTTAGTAAAATTAAAAATTTATAAAATAATAAACTTTTTCACCACTTCACTTTAAGCAAATGAATGTAAACAAAGATATGATTTTTTCAGAACTATATAGAGAACTTCTGTTACTATCTTTTTAATAATGACTAGCAAAATTCAAACGCGCTGCGGGCGTACTATTTTGTTTTTGAGCTTATGAATATATCTCTCTTTAGTATAATTTCATTTTAATTAGTTTAAATGCTGGCATAATCAAATAATTTTTCAAAACATGAAAAGATGAATTTTTTATTCAATTTTGATTTAAGTTTTTAGTTTTAAAATAGTTAAAAATAAGTAATTCTATTTAAAAAATTCAAATGTAGCTAATTTTGCGCGCCTGTTCCTTACAGACCAATCAAAATCAGTCTTCAATGGCTTCACAACATCCGGCTATCACTTTTTTAAGGGAGGAATACGTATTTAAGTCACTTATAGCTATGCTACTAACGGCTTTTCTTTCCAGCACTACAAAATGTTACATAAAAATATTTCACTATAGTTTCGGACAAGCGATCAAGAAACTTTCTTAAACAATCCCAATACAATATTTCGTTTAGCAGATAAAAAGTTTGCACCCTTCCTTTTTCCACGCCCCCATCTACATACATACCTTACACAAAGCTGTATAATATCGCGCAGTCGGCTCACAAAGCAACCACCTTTGTTTCTCCCTTAAAGTTTCGAACTCGCTCGACGCACATTTTGCTTTTTCCCGCGCCTCCACCTCCACCCGCAGCAGCGACTTCAGATAAGAGGTTTTGCTTTTGAAGTCAAGACTTAGCGCGGGCGCACGGCTTACGCGGCGCGGTACTTCGCTTCATTAAATAGTAACTCGGCGAAACGTCATTTTGGCGTATGCCGCCGCTGGCGTATAGAGCTTAGCCACGGCCGCATACACTTACCCATGCAAGGAGACGAAGAAGGATGGAAGTGTAGGTACGCGTAATAAATGCGCGCACGCGCAAGCGCATTATAAAAGTTAAATAGCCGTAGAGGAGCTTTGTCGGGATGTATATAATGCTATTACGGCGGGCGAAAATATTTTCTTCCCAAAGAATATCGCGAGTGTAATTTCACTCCTCTAATTCCCTCGGCCGCGCTAGCTCGCGCTACAAGCGTTGGACTTTTAAAATAGTCGCGTCGGCGGCAGCAGGTGATGCTCGCGCGCGCTTATAATTCCGAGGCGCACTGGAAAATTATCGGCGTAAAAAGAAGGCGGAAATCGGAGGGAAGGTAATGCCCGCCGCGGAGGGTTCGCATGTGTCTTTTGTGTACGTCGCGCGTGTACAACCGAGCGAAAAAGTCAGCGGAAAATTCTACGGGGCCACTGCCCGACGACGACGACGACGACGACGGGGCTCAGGTGCGCTTTCTCCGCTCGGCGTGTATACATATAGTCGCGCAAAATATGCGCGCTGTGGTCGATACGTTTTATTCTCCCTTTTTTTAGCAAGCGTACACATGGTGGCGGCGAGCTGCCTCAGGTATACGTTTAATGTGAAATGTTCCGCGTAGCCGAGACTGGGGGCGCGCTACACTGACAAATAACGCCTTTATTGAATTCTAAAAGAATGTAATATATGGCGCGAATATTGTAACGGGCACGAGCTTTGTTGTGGCAGCTTTGTAAACTTTTTCACTATATAGCATTCTTTTCCTTTGTTTTGGAGGTTGTGTACGTGAGTGTGTGTAAATGCTGATTGCGTGAATAGTTGTCTAACAACAATGGTTTTTCACGATTCGGTTTTGATTTAAATTTTGAATTGGAATAAAATGTTTTTCCAGAAATTATACATTTGTGAGGTTCCTTCGTTGAATAAAAAAGTACGTAGACATATAAATCGTGAAGAAATTTGTTCCCTTATAGATTGTAAGTATATAATGAAGTAAAGATTTTATATTTTGCTTTTCTTATTTATAGAGTAGGAAATGGGTGCATTTTCAGTTCACAAGTTAAACTCATTTAATCTACTAGCCACACCCGCAACGAAAGAACGTAGAAAAAAATAATTATTTCTAACCTACTTTTTTCAAATAAATTAAGGTTATTTAAAATAATCCAAATATAAAAATATCAAAATAACGCCCTTTAATCTTGTGTTTTGAAAGCATGCCTTGAAAAAAAATGAAAATTCTATGTTTTTCATACTAGTTATTTATCTACTGCAATAAAATTATTATTTTTTAATCTTCTCAAAAATTCCAAGTTTAATATGATCCCATTGAATGGCACGCACTGTTCAAAAAACATTTTACTTATATAGTGAATCAGCAGTAACTTTAATCATCTATACTTACTTTCTTTAATTTATTTTATAAATAATTAAAATTATTCCATCCATGTTAAGTGAGTTTTCTTTATAATATGAAAAAAATGTTTCCGTTATTGTGACAGTTAATTTTTACAAGCACAAAATGAACGGAACCATTTTTATTCAAAATTGACATTTATTTATTTATTATTGTGGTACTATAGAACTGCAACTTTCAAACGCATACGTTCCACGCGCAACATAAATAAAACAAAATGTCGAAGTTGGAATTATAAAGTCCAGCTGGCGGTTTCACTCGATGAGCCGGAATTAAATTAATTAGCGGCCTTGTCGCGAAAAAGCCGAATGAGATGTAAAACCGGCGCTATTGCGTTACAGAACGCGGCTGGGGCGCGCGCGCGCGCGCGAGTTCCTGCCGAATTTTAACATGACCGGCGACACCAACTCAATTATCAACTCCACAGTACAATTCAACCGCGCCGAATCCATTTGTATATTTTCAATATCAAAACCGTCGGCTTATAATTCCGCGTCTGTTCGGCCATAGCCGTCAGAAATTTGTTTGTCCTCGTACAAATTGGATTAAAAAGCTCGGGCAACTGTGTACCCCTGGCCTCGTATTTTTGCTACGGCAACTCGCGACATTTTTCCACCTCCGCTGGTATATACCGATCGAAAAGTTTCGACGACGAGGAGTGCGCGCCGGGTGATAAAAGGGGGACGTGATAGGCGAGGCGCGGAGCGTCATGGGAAATTAAAACATTACCTCCCCGGAACGACTCGTCGCGTCAATCCTGGCTTTTTATATCGGAGGCAGGTGACGCGGGTCGAGGGAGATATATATAGAGCGCATGCGCCATCGTGGAAGCTCGTCTCTACTGCCACTTGCGAATTCCTAATTAAAAAGGCACTCGTTAATTATGCCGCTCTGATTAAAAGTGGCCAAAGCAGATAATGGGATCCCGGAAAGTCGTCGTTTTTCCGGCCGCCTTCGTCGCTGCGTCACCGTGTTTTCAGAGCCTTGCCTTTCTTTCTTTTCTTTTTATTATATAGTACGGGCTCTAATAACGGCTCAATTTTTAATGAAGCTCATCGAAGACGCGTATGACTGTTATTGGACTTTTCAGAAAGCTAAAGTAGAAATTGATTTTGCTGGAATGAGGTTTTTTTAGGTTTTCATATAACAGTTATTATGAATATATTTATAAAATAGTGGTATTAGTTACAACAATATGAGCACTTTCATAAAATAATAAATTAAATTATTGGTCCGTGAATTGTAAAAAAATTTTTCTTGAAAATCAACTTTATCTTATATTCTTTCGTTTCACCACTCGAATCTACACATTTTTAACGATTTCTGTACAAATTGTGAATTATACTACACAAAAAAGGTTACGGGTATATAGTATTAAATCCTCATGATGCAGCTATAAGTCGACCTAAAAAATGAATGACAGATCTAAAAACACCCCTGCGGACTACAATGCGGGATCAATACTTTTATACATCTCCGAAAAGAAATTGGAAAAGCGAAAAGCGGGTCCGAAGTAAGAGAGTCCTTCCATTCAATTTCACGCACATATGTAAGCCAACCTGTCGCGCGCTGCCGCGTCCTCGTCCCCGAGGGCTGTCATCGCAGGCTCTGGCGAAGGCGACGGGTGCGCCCGCGAAGACAAACGATCCCGTCGAGCTGCCGATCTCTGACCGAGCGAAAAAATAATCGGACTCCCTCGAAAAAACTCCTCTCTCTTTCTCCACGTATGTGTGTATGCGTATACTTATGTACACAGAAGGCAAACAGGGGGGAGGGGCGAGTTTAGTCAAAGGAAAAGTGTCAAGCCGCGAGACGAGCGGACGAGGGTGGGAGGTGAAGAAAGTTATCGATGCTATTACCGGTTGCCCGGGAGAGAGGGAAGAGACGAAGGAAAGAGAGAATCCGCGCGCGTCCCAGGACTGGCTCGCGATTATCCGAGCGGAATGGTTAACGATCCGTGAGCTCTTGGACTTATCGCGCGCAGAGAGACGGACGACTCGAGAGAGTCACGTACGCATTACGGATCTTTTCCCGATTGCGCGCCGCGTGCGATCTTGTTGACGCACGGTCTTGCTGTAACTTTTTTATACCCGTACGCGCACTCGTGTGTGTGTTATATGTGCAGCAGTGTACACAGTCTAGCGGGAGAGAAATTTGATTCCCTATCGTGCGGCATGCAGGCTCGAGATCAGCGATTATGCGCAAGTAGCGGGTGCTTTTTTGCGTTGACTTGTTTTGATTGATGACCCGATTGAATTATAATTCAGGAAATTTTGGTTTTTTCTTCTTTTCCAATTTTAACGGGTATTATTGGAAAGTCTGGTGGTAGTAACGGTCGTTTAAATATTATTTTTATCGATTTTGTTATTTTACATTTTAAAATTGTTTAAATTCTCAATAAAAATAGAGTTTCATTAGTCTTGTTTTAAACTAAATGAAGAGGTCTTTATTGACTGAATTGCACGTTTGCACCAAGTAATGTAAAATTTATTTAGGAAAACATTTCATAATGATATTTATTCTATTTTCAAACTATTCATAACTGCTGTTTTTTCACCTAACTATTGTTTACACACGTAGTAAATGATCAATTATATTAAAAAAATATTTAAAACGTTTATTAAAAATGATTTTTTTTTGTACATTAATAATTCTTAATCCTAAAGATACATTTTCCTCATTTAAAGCCAACTACTCTTTTAATTGCATTAACATTTAGATGCCGGAATTTGATATGTCTAAACGTCTTTTAAAAGTGCCTAAACTTGTGTCTTGTATCACGTATCAACTATATACAAAGTTTATATCATGAGTTGAGTCGATATATCGGCTTTCCGACAGCCTAAAGCTTAAACATTTATCATATTAGTAAAAGTATACACAAAGGAACTTTTTAAAAGTGAAACATCGCGATTGACAAAAGCTACGTATCGGTAATCTGTCGAACCATCCCGAAGCAAACCGCAGGCTCGCTCAGCCTCACCACGTATGCTCATCATTAGCCGAAAATCTCAACTTTTCGCTGCGGCGAATTAATTCGATATTCAGGGAATAATTCAATCTAATGCGCACTCGGTCTGGCCGTCAGTTAACTTTCGGCGACGTCGAGCAAGAGAGCACCCGACGAAGGGAGCGAGCGAGTGAGAGAGTGCGAGTTGGACCGCCGTACTCTCTACAAGGGCGCAAATTAAATAATTCGATTAAAAGCCGCTGAAATTAAGATCCCGCTGGCGTGGAGCTGCTATAATGCCAAAATAAGTCGACGGCGGTCCAGACTCGCTCCGAGCTGAATTTTAATCGTCGGCTTCCGGAAAATTCTCTTCTTTCGCAGCGTAGATAGAGGTGTTGAAGCGCACACCGTTTCGGTTTTATGTACATATACCTATGTACACGCGGAATTGCGATTTGAAGTTCCGAAGTTTTCGCGCTCAGCAACTTTCTCTCTCTCTCCTGCTATACTTGTGCACGCTTCATACAACGGCGTGTAGCAGAAGCAGCAACTTCTTTTGATATCAATACTATCTCGCTCCTCTTTGCATGCCTTTTTTTGCATTTTTTGTAAACTTCATTTGATGTGGGCTCAAAAGAGCATTTTTCAACTTTTTGCATGAGAACTTTTATGTGCATGAAATCGTTAACTATAATATTTATCCAATTAAAATAATAGTAAAAAAGTTATTATAAATATATGTATAGAATAATTACTTATTATAAAATATATTATTGTGTATAATAAACTTAAAAAATTCAATTAACGACTATGAGAATAAATAACGGCTATACAATTTAGTTAATTAATATTCTGTTTGATGTGCTAGTATTTTACATTAGAAATTTTTCATTGTCAGAAATTTCTTTACTTTTTCAATTTCATAAAAGCACACAACCGTGTAACGACTCGTTATTCAAAGCTTTGAAAAGGAATTTACTGAATGGGTAATCAAATTTGGCGTTTCAAAAAAATTGAAAATTTGGAGTTTTAATATTAGCTCGAAAAGATTTTAAAAATTAATCAACTTTGAAAAATAAATTATTTTATGAAATATAACTTAAAATTGGTAGTCCCTGCTCTTTATATTGTTTTTTAAGTCATGTGTATTTTTATCTTTATAATATATATTTATCTTTATATTTAAATTCTCATAATTCTTAGAGTAAAGTTGTTATAATTTTGATCTGTCACTACAACTTAACATTTAAATATTCTTTTCCCTATTATTAAATTCACAAACTTTTATTTTCAATTAAAAACTTATTACTATATTCAATTGGAAGATAAATTGCACAAAAGCCATTTTCATTATCTCGAAACTATAAAACACCGAAATCCCATTTACAATAATGACTTATACAGGCGTCACTGCGCTCACGCATGCAGGCAACACACGTGCATTGTAATCGAATTAGCACATAAATGTCAATTGCGCGCTGGCCAAAACGTCGTCGCAGTAAATCTCGATGGCAATCTTAAATGGGCGTTTTTGAATTTTCGCCATTAGAAATTTAGCGAGCGGCGAGGGGTGATGACCGATGGCTATATATACATTACATTATGAGCTCGCAGCTGAAAGTCGCACGAGCCGCACGTGCATATCGCATATAATAATCGATCCCATAGTCATCTCTCACGCATGACCGCGACGGGCAATTAGCTCTTGGACGCACGCGCGCGCACGTGTATGCAGAGATCCGGACAAAGATGTTGCGCTAGTACCTATGTATATACCCTCGACGAATTTAATAGAGCGAACGCTCTAGTTTGGGAACTCGTATAGGGTAGATATTAGGACTTGCCTGTAGACAGGCCCTTTTTTAAGATAGACCAGATCCCCTCCTGATCAGTTATTATGGGTTACGGTTGATCAATTATTTTATACCCTGAGATAAGATAATTAAATCTTAAAGCTAATCGTTTAATCAATTTTTCAATTTATTAAGCTATTTCTAAATTATCGTTAAATTTTACAGTAAAACATAGTGTGATAGAATTATAACTATGACAATTTGTACAATTTGAAAAAAGAATCGCACACGACTAAACAGTTTAAAATACTGCGTGACATATTTCAATTTCCTTAATACGTCGTTGTACATCTTAATTGCCCCTCTTATTCATACACAACGACTCGCAATTTATCGCTTATCCTCTCATAATTTTATATCGCGTCCGAAAGAAAGCAGTAAAAGTACGCCGGGGGGAAGAAAACAAAGAGAAAAAGTAAAGCGAGACAGAGAGGGAGAGACGCAGACGCGTATGGAAGAAAGAGAGAAAACGCGCGTGTGCCGGCGCACGCGGGGACTATAAAGCCATAACCGATCCATCAACATCACGCGATACCTCGCGCGCCGGCGCAATCGGTCCATCCCTCTTTTAGTCTCGTGCGTGCGCGAGCTCTCTCTCTCTCTCTCTCTCTCTCTCTCTCTCTCGCATAAATGCAAGCTTTATGCCGTGGGAAATGAATCTCGTTTGTGGCCAATGCCAGTGCGAGTGCGCGTGCATGCATGCATTGTGGCTTAATCGCCCTGTCAGCCCAGGAATGGCCATCGGGAAGCTTAGCATATTTTGGCACGCGCTGAAGAAGTTTCGAGGATCTCACTTGATTTTGGCTTTTTCGCGGAATCCCGGAAATTTCGGGTATACGGGTTAATCTAATTTGCGAGACTGAACGCAATTATGGAATCCCTGTGGTTTTTGTTTCACAGTTTTAACGTGCCCGTGAATTCATTCGGTTATTGTCATTATGTTAGTTTTTGGAAAGACAAAGAGTAGAGGATATTCGAAAGTGCAATTTACGTTCAGTTTTAAATGTTGGTTCGAAAGGGAATAAGTTAAAAGTCTCTCTGTGCAGATAAGCGCTGAAATCAATGAATATCGTTAAAAGAGCTTTAAGCTGGTCAAAGCGATGGATCTATTCTACGTCCCTCAGATAATTAAATTTACTTAGTGGGTACCGCTCAATTTCATTAACATTTACCACCATCTATATTACACTGCACTAAAGCATTAAACGACTTTTTATCGATACTCTCGTACTTTTCTCAATATAGATTTTTTTAAATGAAATAAAATTGGGAAAATAAATTTGATAGTTAAAGCATAGTAACAATTAAGTATTATTTTTAAGTCATCGATTGAACTTTGCAAAAATGAAGTTACAATGATCAAAGCTTTGACTACCAGTAATTTAAACTATAATAAGCTATTAGAAAAATGCAGATTGCATTTAAACGCAAATTAAATGGAAAATTATTTAATTAAATGATGTCAATATTTTATAAACAAAAATGAGATTGTATTCAGTTATACATGTGCATACTACATCAATTTGTAGAAACACCTCGGAAAGCGCGCTTTCCCCGGTTCTACGTTACCGACCGTTAGCTAGAAATATTTCTAGTATAGTCGAGGCGCGATTACACTTTCCTCTCTGCAGTTGCGCATCGAGCGAGGGTCGAGTTTGCAGTGGCCTTCGTAACAGCTGATCTTAGGCATGCAACGTGTGAGATCCAGTGAAGAAACTGTTTATCATCATTCATGTTTCGATATATTGAGTTCAACACTCTTATGTAAGTATATAAAATGAACTGTAACAATAGTAAAATGCCAATATTTATTCTATTTGCTTATTGATGTAGGTTAGTTTTTGTTATGAGTCGATATATTTATCTAACGTATCATACCGTGTAAGAAATGTTGAGTATTTTACTTGCCTGACATTTTATATAAGAATAGTTTTAGACAAACTAGAAAACGAAATCTACAATTTGAAATAGTTTAGATTATATCATACTTTATATTCTGCAATTGACATACATTTTAAATATAAATTTTATCTTAATTAAATATTTAAAAATTATTTATTTTCTCAAGATTTGTAATTATAAAATGGTTATCGCGTCCTATATTTTATTATCTTTCATTATAGCAACCTTGAACTTATTTATACATTTATCAATTAGAATAAATATTTATATTTAATGGTAGACATTTAAAAATGGAAAAGAGTATAACTTTATTTAAACCTTATTTATATCACTGTAATTTCGCTTTACAAAACATGTATTTTTAATTTACTCAAATTACTCTTTCAAACGTCGCTCGTATAGAGTTTATCAAAACAACTTTGTCGAAAATTGAATCAATCCAGCGCAGATACAAAATCAACTCTCAGAGTGTATATAGCCCATCATAGTTTCTCCGCGGAAGAGGAAAATTTCGGCGAACGCGCGAGCGGTGTGTCCGTCACTAGATAGATTGTCGCATGCAGGTTCGGTCTTTCGCCTATAACGCAGAACTGGCTTGGAATTCCTTGCGGATTTATAGTCTCTTGGCCTCTCCCTCATTTTGCAGAACTTCCGTTCGACTTGCCGCGCGAGCCTTAGCGCGCCTTTGCGAGAGTAAGAGAGGAGAGGGTATATGGCTTATCGAAGCATGAATCTTCGTCCTCTTCCTTAAGGTGAACTCATGTGAGGAAAGAGGAGGAAATTGCAGAAGGGTCTCTCTCCTTCTCTCGGCCCTTCAGCCGCCTGCTTCTCTCCTTCGTTCGCGGCGACGACGTCGCATCTTCCTCTGTGCCTCTCTCTCTCTCTCTCTCTCTCTCTCTCTCTCGCTCTGTGTGTCCCTTTCGGTGGCTGCGGTCCGGGCTACTTCCAATATATGGGGGATCCTCCTCGTATGTAACGTCACTTTGGCCTCAGACGAAGACCGGAGACGTATAGACTTTGAATTTCATGATGCGCACGTCCCAGAAATTCAATTCGACCCTCAGTGGCTCGAATGCGGTCAAATAGTTACGGGTCCTCTTTACTTTTTTCTTTCGGGAGTTGTCCCGTATAGATAGGATTGATGGTCTTGTTTCTCTCTTTGGCTTGTATTTTATTTAAGTGGTGGAAGGAGACAAGAGTCAAAATTGAGTGCTCTTAAAAGATCGTATATCGATAAGAGTTAAATTGAAGATTATGGTTTTGTAATGATCGTCGCAAACTGTTAGATTAAACATGCCTTGGAAATTAGTAATTGTATTTTTCTTTTAGCATTAAATAGCTTGAAAAATTTATAGATATAAGCATTTTGTTATAATATAAATAATGATTTAGTGGAATAAGAAATGTTCGGTTCACAAGCAAATAGTACATTACGGAAATAGAAAGATAATTGTGCAGTAAACCATGTTTAAGATATAACTGAATTTGACATATTGAAAATAATTTTATATTTCTTGTTACACTCTTGTACTGATTATATATTTTAATTTAAATCCTGTCATTTATCAGCGATTATGTTATCAATTTTTTAAATTCAGTAGAATTAAATTTAAAATATTCTGCTTCAGTTTGCAATTATTTAATAATAGTCTACTCTAATAAAATACTTCCTAATAATTTATGGTAATGCGAATAAGTGTCAAGGAGCTGTGAAAACATTTTAAGTGGTCATTTAAACCGTTAAACAATTAAATTGCAATACCCAAACAACAGCCATTACAGTGAATTCAATATGAGAAGGAAAGGAAAAAGAGGAGAAATCAATTATTCACCCTCTTCGATTTGACTGTTTGTATTATTTTCGTTCACGCTTGGATTCATAAAAAATTCATCTAAAAAATTGCCTTCCTCGTCCAGAAAACACACACATAGACCACCCTTCGAATCGCTTTTTCCGACCTCTCCCCAAAGTCGCGCAGCGTTCGCCCAAGTGGCGCTCCGCACGGCAAGTCGTTCTATATACAGGAGAAAAGTCACATCTGGACCTTCGGACACCGAGGGGCGGCGCATTAAACCGGCAAATCCTCTATCTCACTCTCCACCGTCGTCGTAATATTCGGGCGCGCACGCGGGGGAAAAAGCGTCGGTAGCGCAGGTGCGCCGCTCAGAAGTTTAACAGAAGCTTTGTCGCGTATCCGAATATACATGTGTATACGTACACGCCGCGCGGGAGAGCCGCGTCATCCATCATATGGACCTTCGTGCGCGTAATCCGCGAGCGCATACAGGGCTATTGTGCGTGGTCTGGTAATTTTTGGAAATCGCGCATATATATCGTCGAGATGACCGAGCGGAATTTTTGACGGGAGAAGCTCTCTCTCTCTCTCTCTCGTATTTTCAGGGGGGATTCAGGGGTCGTTAGTCTGTAATTGGAAGAGGAGATCGCGCGGCGTTCGAGCCGCTCGGATTTGCGAGCGTGTCCTGGCCGTTGACATTCTTTTGTGGCATATGCGCACGGTTTTAGAAGCGCAGCTGTGTGGTGTGAATTTACGTATTTACGGATAGATTACTTACATACATTATCACATTTTCGAAGATGTTGTTTACTTTGCTTTGATGACTGTTTTATGGTCACTTTTATATGACATGTAACGATATTATTGC
>JAPYZO010003768.1:0-12165 GCA_030522905.1 Torymus flavipes | reverse complement strand
GCCGCCGCCGCCGCGTGCGAAATTAAACTCGCGAGAGTCGAAAAGCTCCGGCTGGATAATGCGCTCGGCTTTTTTCCTCATATACCAGCCCTGCCAAATATTTACGCGCGCGGATATAATATATAATACGCGCCGATCGCGAGGGGGAGGGAATAAGGTCGCGCTAATGGGGCGGGAGGGAGAGATCCCTGCGCTGCATAAATGAGCCGGGGTGAAATCCCGGGGTCTTAAGGCGGTGGTGCGATAGTGGGAAAGGTCAAAGGATGAAAAGAAGAAGAAGAAGAAGGTGAGGGAAAAATTGGCGTCCCGAGAATATATCCCGGGGGCTACTTTTTTTCGCGCCTTGCTGTGTGTGTTGCTGAGGTTCGATACGTGGAGTATTATGAAAAAAAGCGTATTCGCGAATGGGAAAGATGTCATTACTGGACGGTGAAAAAGTAAGATTAATGGCATGCGACATATTGGCGTCACTTTCGGGGTATAGGATGTCGAGATAGCGGATGGAAAAAAAAGCGCAGACTAGTTTTTTTGGGGGTGTATACGTGTAATATAAAATAACGTGGACGTAAAAGCTTGTATGGTCGGTGTTAAGGGATTATATTAGAAAGAAGAATAACTGTAACTTTGTATAGTTGTAACTGTTAAATATGATGAGATTGAGTGTTGTAAATATTAATTTAAAATACGAGTTACAAATGATTTGCATTTAATAAAACAGTGCCGATTGATGCTTCAAAACTTTGAAAGCTTGATAAATATGTAATTAGTGCAAAATATTTAAGATTTTATCGAATAATTAATCAAATATATATATAGAAAGCACAATTTCAACCGGACTAGAAGAGAGAAGGTATAATTAAAATATTATTTTTTAATAGCTTTACAACATTCTTTGGCGCCAGTCGAGAATAAAACTATATAAATACCAGACATAAAATTCATTTCAAGTATAATTTTATTGCTCATTCAAACACGACTTGAAACACGTGACAATTTATGTCTTGATTGCGTATTGACGAGATAATAAAATAAAAATGTACGACACTTGTACAAAAATTGCAACAGGTTTGGCTTATATTAAAAGCTTTATTAAACTTTCACTAAATATTTTATTTGAAAAAAAATTTATATGAGAACCGGCTTTTGTCGAAAATAACGACTTGTTCAATGTCGCATTAAAAATAACAAATTGTTGAAGTAATTTGAATTATTACTTTATAATATTTTTATTGAAAATTATTAATAAGTATATATAATTTAACCGTCCCAGACATCACGTTTCTTGCTTTCATTAATTACACCAGCAATTGCTTTAAAATTTTACAAAAGCTTGGATCCATCTCGACTGCACCAGTTCGTAAAATAACTCTCCCTGCGCACAATACAACCTTGCCGTACAAAACCACCACCCTGTGCTATAACAACGCTCCCGTTGTCAATACTTCTCTCTCTTTCTCCCTCGCCCCCAATCTCTTTTTCCTCCGTGCGCGCGCGTACACGTACCGCTCCCACGAGACCTTCTCTCTCTCTCCCTGCCAACTCCGACGCGGACAATTATAAGTTCCGGTGTCGGATACACGGCGTCAAAGTGAACTCGCGAGTCGTTATACAGCACTGCGAGAGAGGCGCGAACGCGCGCGCGCGTTAACGTTTATGGTACCCGCAGCGCCAGCAACTTTCCGCGCGCGGCGAAAACGAAGTTCCTTCTTCGCGGCGTTGGTGGCCCTTCGCGAAAGCGAAACTTTTAGAGCACGATACGGCGTTTAACGAGTTTCATTGAAACGAGCGTCTTACATTTTTTAACGAGTGAACGATGTGTAATGGGGAAGAGGAGGAGAGAAGCAGGTGAGTGCGCGCGAGTGTAATTTTTCTCCGCGGGGGAGGTTTATTAGGCTCAATTATGGTTTGTTATGGGGTTGTTGCGGACGAGATTGCGGACTACGTTGCTTATTGCGAGGCTCAAGTTTTTCGAGGAGTGTACTACTCGTGCGAGGTTTATGAAGTTTCGCGTAGGTAGAAAAAAAACGTGAGCTATTGTATTGAAATAACTATGTATTACGAGCGAATGCGTTTTGTCAACTGAATAATAAGTGCGGTAATCGATGCGAAAGTTTGTTTCGAATTGGTGCTTGCGCGCTCTATAATGAGCGGTAATTTGTGTAGCTATTATTTTCTCTTCTCTGGACAATTAATTAATTGTTCTAAAATAATTTACGACTGAAACAATTTAACTGTGCTATTCATCATTAGGGTATACTTTTAGAGTTTGTTTTATTGAAACATAATTTAACGATATGCTAAAAATATATTCAAATGCGAAACTGCGCCCATAAAATTATTAAAATATTCAAATTCCGATTTATATAGGTAATATTTTAGAGAATTTAATAATATTGTGCAAAGAGAGAAAGTTGCGTACATAATGCACTTTCATAAAACAACAACAATTTTTTGTAATCATAAGAATACTCGCCCAAAATAACTTTTCATTCACGTTGCGCGATAATGCGTGGCTTAACTCTGCCATTTAAAAGAAACTATACCTTTATTAAAATTTTCGACTATGATAAATACCCCGGCTCTATACACAAATGTAAAATAAGAAGACCCGCGTGCGGCCGCACAACTTTGTTAATATGAAAATATCGAAATTACCAAACTTTTCGGGGTTCGTTCGGCGCACGAGTGTACCTAGGAAAATCGGCAGAGCGCGCAGCTGCCGTACTATTAAATAACAGTTTCTGCGGCTACTTATTGGGGAGGAGGAGAGAATCGAGTTTGCGTCCGCAACACCTGCGCAGGCGCGCGTCTGCACTTTTGCGCGCGGCTCGAACGTCAAGCCTTACCTTAACGGTGATTGCTCTAAGGATGTAATGAAACATGGGAGGTACGCTCCTTACCTAAGGCGGCGAAGTGAGTGTTGCTAAGGGAAGATTCGAGGGGTGAGCTGCGACTTTGTTGCTCGGTTGTCTAATTAAAATGGTATTGTAATGTGTTGGAAATGTAGGTTTTATGAAATTACGTATTACTTTGATCTGGTCGATAATTAATTTCCATTACTTTTGAACGTACCTATATTATTTTACCGATGATAATATTAATTAATACATGTTCGCTCTTGGTTATTTTTGAATGTAATATATACTGATATAATTATAGATTTAGTGTTTGTATTGTGCACTTTAGTTTTATCTACCTTAATTCTGCAAATTTATGAAATTAATATAATTATGCTAATCTTGTTAATTAATTATATTATTATTATTCATATTCATCGGTTATCTCGAAAATTCTCATATATATGTTTTACTATGCGGAATTATAAAATCATTATTACTAATTCTTTTACTCACATATAGACGATTGCAACCAAGAACAACCATCAACATACCTGAAACAGAAAAACAGAAAACCATTAGTTAATGCAATCTCAATACTGAGAACTTATCTTCTTAAATATACATGAATCCATCGCATCTAGGGAAAATCCATTACAAAATACAAATATTTTCCTACAACACAAGTTTGTAAATGTCAAACACAAAAGTCGCCATACTAAACGCGCGCGCCACTCGAACGAGGAGGAACCGCAAAAAAGGAGCAACTCGGAGAGCAAGTGGAAAAGCGTAAAAGGCCAAGGATTTTAGAGAGTGGAAAGAAATAAATTCTCCGCGTCTCTGCGTCAGTCTCTCTCTCGCCTGCTGTATACCCTTTCCCGCAGCGGCGCGTCGAGTGAGGGAAAAACTAACGAGAGCACTGAAACATCCTGGCGAGAGATTGAAAGGCAAACGTCGCGCCGTTGAATTTTACATAAGTTTCAATCTGATATTTCAGTTTAAAGGAGAGGAGGAGGCGAGAGGGACGAGGCTGCGCGCACGCTCACTTCTAATTCAATTACCTCGTTCTTGATTTCGAAAGATAAATTTTTCTTTTTCTCTCTCTCTCTCTATCTCTCTTCTGATAGTCTGATGAAAAATTTATGCAGCACAAAAGTTCAATTTGGTGTCGCCGACAAGAACTAATATTTGTCTCGGAGTTAAGAAGGTTTTTCGTGTTAAGCGGCGTAATTATGTTTGTGGAGAACCGTGAATCAGATTTAAATTTGCTTACTGATATGGGTTCTGTCGTGTCATATTCTAATTAAATACTAACGAGTCGAAATATATTTCGGTAAAATGTCTATAATTATTAATGCACATAATTTTCATTATTTTTTTATAATATTTGCTTTTTTACATTGACCAAATACATTAATTATTTTTGAACAAAGATCACCTAAGTAAACGAAGTACTGGGCGATTATCAACACGTTACGTATAGGATAAGTTGACACAGTAGCTCAAATATTCATCGTAACGGAATGGTGGGCAAATGGAAATTTATTCACGTTTAAATATTAAATCAAATTTTATTCACGCAAGTTAAACGCGTATAATTTTATTCCGGTACTCTTTTGATATTATGAAACAATAGTATTAAAATTACAATTAAAATAATCATTTATATATTGTAATATTTAAACATTAACTTTAATCATTAATTTATACACATTGTACCGTCAATCCAAAATAAAATCATATAATTCTAGCTTCAACGAGCTCGCTAAAATGTTAAAAATTTATAAGTGAGACAGAATCAAAAAATTTTTCCTTCTCTCTGCCGTACATTTAATCTCCACCTTTTAAACAAACAAATAAACGACCAGAACAGCGCCAAAATGAGCGTCTAAAAAATTAACGAATCCCGCAACACCTCCGTCACTCCACAGTGACTAAAGCACCCGCTAATCCGTCCATTATCATCGATGCTTTCACCCCGTCCAACAAGAAACACTTAACAACACCTCTAAAGCGGATTGCGCACTCCGCAATCCCCCGCCTCCTTTTTTTCCCCACCTACTTTTTTTTCCCCTCTCCCCTCTATCAGCCCACACCGCATGGCACCCTATCAGGGGAGGGTACCACTGCCGTCCATAATTAATCACGCGCACGCGCGTAATGGGGAGCGGGTTAATTAATGCGCGCCCCCGTAGTTTGCGGCGCGCTGTATATACACACCTCCGCGAAAAATCGCGCGCCTTTTTGCCCAGCGCGCATTCGAGCAAATGGGAAAGGGTTATTATTCGGGAATTTATTAGGGTTTCCGAGCGCATCTTTCGCGTGTGTATATGGGAGGAAAGTGTGTTTAGGAAACGACGCGTTGTTATGGGGTGCGTATATGGAAGTTCGAGGGTCGGGATGAGGTGAGGTAATTGAGGGAAGCTCCGGGGGTAATGGAGCCTGCGTCGTGGGTACAGAGATTTTTTTCGAAGAAAATGTAAATTAATGGTAATTTGCCAAATGTGTGTTGTTTGGCTGTCCTAATTGTATTATAATGAATTGTGTGTATTCTTAATTATAATTGGATAGCTCTAATTTTAGGTGATTCATATATAATTAATATAATATGTGGTAACGTTATAAAGATAGAATATTTTTCAGTAAATTATGCACGATTTCATTAATACCAGTCGTCTCGTATAAACTTTATAGCTTTTTAGATAAAGAAAAAAAGATTTTTTAAAACCAAATATGTTTATAAGAAACATCAACTCTTTTAGGTGTTTTCAAACATTATCAGTTTATGAATCTCTTGCAATATTAAATAATAATTAAAAGTTTTAATTCTATATTCTGGACCTTACCCCTCAAAAGTACCTTTTACCTTTAATGCATTTTTATCTACAAAGTTTGAGATTAAAAGTAGCCATCTACCGGAAAAAGATAGCTTTTTAAAACCCTTTCCGAGTATGGAAACCCACCGGATATTCTTCACATAATACCAAAGAAATCGATCCCCATTCTCATTAATTAAAATTTTCATTTCACTTTGTATGAAAACTTAAGAATATCTTAAAACTATTCGGATTAATTACTTTTTCGATAAAAAATAGAAGCTATAACGAGCAGGACAAAGAGCACTTAATCCTAATAACGTTTAATCTTTACTATTCCGCACGTATTCCTGGAAAAAAGTAGCAAGTACATATACAGCTAAGCAAGAGAAGAGACATCAAAGAGCTTTGCCTCATTCATAAAAATTCCGAGTAAATCTCATTCTCCTCCTTTCACATGCAAATGCGCGTTAATACTCTCCCTCTCTCTCTCTCTCTCTTCTAGCTACCGGCTGTCCCCTCGCTCGCTGGGATGAATTTTCACCGTCACGGAGAGAGGCGCGCATAAGGAGAAAGACGATCTGCATTCGCTGCAGTAGCCGAGGAGAAGGTATAGTTACACGGAAACCAGGGATTAGAAGTCCTCGAAATGAGAAAATAGTGTCCGCCATTAACGAAAAGCAGCTTACTCACTAGCTTCGCGCGACTTTCGCGAATCTACGCTGAGAGAGAAAGAGAGAGAGAGAGAGAGAGAGAGCTTTCGAGCGCGAGAGAGGCCTTTTAAAGACTCTTACTCCGTCTTCCCGCTGCCTTCGCCGTTTCGCGGTGATGGCGGTGGCGGTGGTTCTTCTTCAGCGAGCCACGAGGAGTTGATAAATCTTAGTTTGTTGATAAAAAGGAGGATGGAGTGGCTGCTGTGTGTGTGTGTTTTAAAGTCTTCTAATGAGACTAGCGCACGGTAGGTGTGCCGAGAGCTTTGTATTTGTATGTGTGTAGGAACGCTGCTTTGTAAGCTTAATTGGATGGCTTTTGAAATTGTGACATAAATATTTGAATATATTGTATGGAGATTATTAGTTTTCGAAGGGATAAATTACGTACTCGCTAATATTTACCGTTAAAAATAACAAAAAATAAATATTTCTTGCGACATCAGATAGAAAAGTTTGCAAAATAAAAAGTCTACTGTTCGTTTTCAAGCAAAATATTAATTTTGTCAAAATAGTTTCCAAGCATGAATTATTGAGAAATTTGTTGTTTTTGCGTCAACAGCATAATTGAATCTATTTTATGAATACAGACAGTACTATTTCCATGAAACATATTACGAACTTTCTACGCAGATACATCTCGACACTTCTCCATACACACACCTCTCGGCCCAAAAACCGGTGTAAAAATAAATTCGCCTATCTCCGCGATATATAAGAAAGACATTTGTTGCCTGTCACTTGGACGCGATAAAATCTTATCTTCGCACCCTCTTGCGCCTCTTGCCTCCCCCAACCCTCGATCGTCTCTCTCGGCGACTTAAATTTTTTCAAAATCTCCCTCGAGTCGAGCAAACGGTTTCTTTTATCGCGGGCGCCTGCTTTAAAATTCCCCCTTTCTTCCTCTTTCTTACCTCTCTCCCCCCTTTTTATTTTCGGAAGGCCAGCTGTAAGTCGCGCTAATAACGATTTGCAAAGCGCAAGCGCACGCGCGCTTATCCTCGACGAGATCTCAAAAGTCTCGCTGCTGCTGCCTGCAAGCAAGCGCTATAAAGGCACAGTGCGCGCAGTCGAAGAGACTTTTAGCGGTAATGGAGGTTGGGGCGCGGTATGGTGCATGCAATGTGTTTGCTGCGCGCACGCGCAAATGGAGCATGAGACAGTGAATAAGTGGCCGATGTGATCTGCAAATGTTAAGAAATTCTACTTTGTTTTTTAAGTGTACGTAATTTTCGAAGTAATTTTGGGCTAAGACGATGTTTAGGTGGAATGTAATTATATATTGTGTATTTTACGGGGAAAACCTGTTTGTCACTGGCGTTTACTTTGTTAGGATATAGTATTACAAAGGATAAGAGTCATTATCAGCTTGTGACGTCAAGACAAACATATGCACATGTTGAGACTAGGTCGCATGACGTCACATTCACGCGTTCGTGATAAAATACGTGACAAATGATATTCTAACATCTCTAATTGCAATCAAATGACTAAGGTGCAATCATCGTGAAAAGAGATGGGATTGTTTATAGTGTTTTTTTTTTCATCGTTAATATAAAGGCCGACGACTTTTAGAACCGTAAACTATCATAAAACGATTTCCATTTTGATTGCTAGAAAAAAAAGCATATCGCCCCCTTCAATCCTATATTCACTCGTTTCATCCAATAAATTCTATAAACCACGGCGACAATATAATAAAAATCCTCTTACTCGAAATTTGAAAATTAAACTACACGAATAAACCTTTCAAAAGCAATTTTCTTGCCGCCCACTAAAAATTCAATTTATTTAAAACCCCTTTTTTCCTAAACGCTCGTGATGTTCCGCCACGCAAACACTCGGACGAATATACAGCGGCGGCCGCACTTGTTTCTGAAATTTCCCACACGGAAGCCGCATCGTGCACTCACCGCAAAAAGCAACAGCAGCAGCAGCGCATTTTCCGCGTAAAAAACACGGTAATTTCCGTACGACCGATCTTTTTAAGTCGGGCCAATCGAGGAGGCTAGCGTATATTCTTGGCCCCCTACTCACGCTGCAGCGTATATATAAAGAGCGAAATTTATTAACCGGCGGTAATAACTCGCCCGGCGAACAAAATAAGAGTACACAGAACTGGAGCGGAAAAATAAAATTTTCAATGTCGGCCTTTTTGCCCGACATTCGCCGTCACGCCCACGCAGCGAGAGCAGGGCCGATCGTAATATGCATTTATTATGACCACTTCAAGCGCGCAAAGTGCAGCCCCTATACGCTCGTCTCTAGATATATGTATATATAGTAGTGTAGGTGCGGGTGCTAATGTCCCCAAGGACGCGGAAGACGGGGCGGCATCTCGGGGATTATGCGCGCACGCGCGCGAGCGCGCTAGAGCGCAAGCTAACGAAACTATTTTGCAATCAATTAATCTCAGCTTCTGCTGCGACGTCTAGCGTTCGCATTCCGGAGAGATATAGGCTGAAAGATTCCGTTGTGCGAGCGAGGGGAAAGTTCGCGGAGATATCGCGGATTCTTCCTGGCAGTTGGAGAGAATGCTTTTTTTTCTTTTTAGTCGTTGCGAATCGATAGCGAGGTATCGATTATTTCTATATGAGCCGGAAGTTGTGGTGCAATGGTATTTGCGTGAAACAACGATTTATCGTAGCAGCTATAGAGTTTTTTTATTGAGTGCGAAGCTGCATGTTTGTATTACAAGTGTTTTAATAAATTATAACATATTTAATTTCACACAGCTCACGTATTTTAACCAATCTATAATACATCGATACAGTTATTTATTTAATAGACAGTTATTGTTATGTCTCTCATACGTTGTTTAATTAAAATAAATAATAAATATAGCACTTCGAACAAGATAATTAAGCATTAAATTTGCTGCAATTTTACTCTCATTATTCAACAATGAACGCAGCGCGAGTGCATTAAAAGCGTATATTCAACGCTTAATTAGTCCCATCAATCAAAGTTGCATAACGCCGATATGTAACTTCTCGTGTCGAAGTCTCTTTTGCTACTCGCTCAAGCAAACGCATTTTAATTTATCTTCGCTAACAACTTTAGTATCGCCCAGAGACCAATTATTTATTGACTTGCGAGTAAACTTTGTAAGACGCCAAATAACCGCGCCATTGCAAAATTAATAACTTAATAATTTTTAAAATGCAAAAGCATTTTCAAATATTATGCATTATTCAAAATCGATCTCTCCCATAAACATAATCCACATCCTAACATTGTAAAAAACTCGATTCATTACCATTATCATCGCAATTATCTAAAATAACGTTATACATATAAAACAAATAAACAACCGCAGCCCATCAATCCAAACCACATCGCTCGCCGACTATAGCACTCGACGCGCGTTATTACATATCCATCAAGAACCGAAGCGCAATGAATATTCATCAGCTAAGCGCGCGCCCTGGCAAAAAATTTAAATACCTCGTGTATATCTATACATACACGAGTTGTCGTGCTGGCGCGGCTCTCGCCACTCGCCCCGACAACTCGGCGAAACGCGATAATGCAGAGCGAAGGAGAAAAATGGCTTTCGAAGTCGCGCTCGCTCGCGCACTAACAAATTGAAGTTGGAAATTGCGCGACAATACGCGAGAGCGTATATATCTCGCGTGCAGCTCGCGTCCCAAGTGACTAGCAAGCACGTGACCGCAGTCGCGAGACCGGCTAATATGTAAATTTAACAGGTCCTTACAGGCCCGCGTGTATAATAAGCGCGTGACGAGCGTGCGCGCGGCTGCTTATAGTGGAAAATATGACGTACGTACGCGTGTACGTAGTGAGGACGCGCGAAATTGGATGCAGAGGGTGTACGGGAAGATGGAGTTATTTCGCGGTGCGGTTTACGGACGCCGCGTGTGCGGTCGCTCGGCCCCGTGTCATGAGAGAGCGAGCGCTGAAGGGTGATTATTACAAAAATTGCAGGGAGGGCGCAAATTTGGCTCGGTTTTCGACGAATTGATTATTTTAATTGCGCTTTTTGCCGCAAAATTGCTGTTTACGGGAGAATGAGGATTGTGTATACGATGTGTAATGCGGGTTTCTTGAAATGTTTCAATTTTGCGCGTGTGCGGTGCGGGTTTTTGGGAATCGATATTTCGAATGGTTCTTGAACTGGGGTTTAAAGCCGTAATTAGGTTGTAACTTATCCACTTAAATAATTAAATTATTTAAAGTGACATTGCGGTCATTGATTATTTCTCTGAGAAAAGGAAAATTTTTTATTTATCTTCATCTGGTCCGTTATATTTATGACCTTTATCAAAAATTCATTCATTAAAACGTCATAAATCCCCATCCGCACCGAAGATACCCGCACGAATTTAAACCGCTTAAATCCCATAAAAGTCAAAATATCTCCCAACCCGCCACTCTCAGCATAGTCGGCTCTCCCCGGAGAACAACACTCACGCCTTATCGAGAGCGACAAGTCAAATGCTCGCGCGCACGGCATGACAAATCCCCGCTCTGTGTGTACGTACGTAAACTCTCTTTCTCCTTCTGTCGCCTGCCCGCGAGAAACTTGCCACCCCATATATATATATACGGAAGAAAAACGATAAGAGCAAAGCCGATCGCGCGAGCGCGCGGGGGCGACACTGATAAGAAGTTGGCGCGCTACGTGGCGCGCATGCGCGTGTATAAACATAGGGGAGGGTCTGGTATCGCGGCTGTGGTAGGGAGATGTAGAGGGGTAGCTTTTTTTGCGCGCAGGTTGAATGACGGTCACCTGTGAGCGTGGATAAAGCGGTCATTGGGGCAGTCCTGAGTTTGCAAGTGTTGACGGTCGATATAGAGCGAAATGACGGGTTGGGTGGGTGGCTTTTTTCGCGAAGTTCAGTTTCGAGGGGATTCGGGTCGGGGATTAGGGAGAAGTGCGGTGGTAAAGTTCGGCTGGAATCGACAAAGAAAATTGTTGGACTTTGGTGAGTCTGTATATATATCGGCAATCTTTAATGTGACCTTTTGTTTTTTAAATATATGTATACGATGGCTCATTGAGAATTCTTTATAATAATTTTGTACGTAGATAACTTTCGAAAATGGAGATCCTTGTATACTTCTTTTTTGAAAATTCTATTCTCTATAAAGTTTCAAAGTAGGTTACCTTTGTAATAGTTTTCTCAAAGTTTATTTTAAATATAAACATAGCAGCACTCGTCACACGTTGTATACTATCGATTTTTCACTTTGATAAACCTTTAGAAAATGCAGTGATCTGGGTCAAAGATGAAAAAGTGGACTATCTGTACACGATTTTTTATCTTTCGCAAACTTTCCGAGGAAATATTACACGCGCGGTCGCAGGAGAGTGCGGAAGCCCCGCGTTATACCTTCGTCGCCGTGAGTCCATAAAATTTTAATAGAAAAACACTTTAGCGCGTATACGCGCGTTAGGTGTTGACGTGAAATTGCGGTGCATAAGCTATATATGTACTTTCTAGTTTTTATCGATATATTAAAACTATTAACCGAACTTTCGGAATAATAATTCTATGTATGAGTTTCGTTCTCGAAAATGGAATGTAATATTATACTTTGGACTAAATAAATGTAGTTATTTAACTAGAAATTGGGTTAATTGCAAAACTATGACAACAATTCATTTGAGACTACAGGGCCGATGTAACAATATTTTGATAAATTTGATTTAGCGAGTAAATATACTTGCAGCGGATAAAATACCGTGGAAAATTAATATATTTACATTAATTAGCTAAATTTAAGCGCCCTGCGCGAGTGCATTATTGTATTTTTGTTACTTTATGTATGTCATAC
>JAPYZO010003767.1:0-11774 GCA_030522905.1 Torymus flavipes | reverse complement strand
AAGTTAAAAAACATCCTTTCAAATTTCAGAATTTTGAATTAACGCCAATCATAAACACAGTTTCATCGTGCTACAATCTCAACACCACAATCATTCAGCAAAGAAAAATCTATCCTTCTGTACGTCCAAAAAGAAAAAGAAAGAATAAATATATTAAAAAATATGTCCCTTCAAGCATACCAAATCCCTCCCATAAATCTTTAACCTCTGTATCTACCCACTCACTCTACAATCCCGCACGCATCATCCCTCATCGCAATATAACCTCTTCCATCGGTCCGCTTGAGCGTGCTTCGGCGGTGCGACATCGTCATCATCACACGCTCGTGGCACAGTCCAACGCCCTCTCGCCATCATCATCATTCCAACGCTCACGCGCGCCGAAACTGCATCACACACATGTGCATGCAGCAGCAGCAGCAGCAGCAGCATCTCAAAGGCCAATGCAACGTGCAGTGTATATGAGCCTGTGGGGGCGTCCGCGCTTCTCTCCTCTCTGGCTCCCTCCTCTTGCGCTAGCATACATAGTGGTGGGGCGGAGGAGAGGCGCGAATTCGAAAGGCGGCAGCAGCGCGCGCGCCGCGGCTCAGTCGCTGTTCGCGCGCCGCCGAGGTCGCGCGCGCTTCTCTTCCTATATCGCCGCAGGTGCGCGTATAATACACGGGCGCGTGTTGTGTTATCGCCGATATACATCCAAGTGCAGGGGGGAGATAAGCGGGGCAGAGATGCGACGTGCTGCTGGCCTTACGAAACTCGCCGCGAGTGTGGCCTGATATAATATAAGCCAGTATAGGAGAGGGCCACCAAGAAGAGTTTTTTTTTCGATCAAGACAGAGAAGAGTACATACAGATACACGTGGAATGAGAACGAAACAGAGAGTAAGATAATGATGAGAGAAGTACATGACGACGACAAGACGACGACGCGCGTGTGAAAGTGTTTATCCTCCGTGTGTATTATCCACACACATAAGTACGCGGATGTCGTAACAAGTCGAGAGCGCTGATAATAAAGAGAGGAGCGTTGTCGCCTATTTTTTCTCCTCGACTCGTTGCTTTGACGCATACGCTGCTGCGCAACGGGTTTCTTTCGTTCTTGTTTTTTTACAGGTTTTGGTAACAATGTAAACAGAGAGGTGCTCTGTGGGTGTTGGCCGGCGTTTCTTTATTTCGTAGAAGGCTTTCTAGAAGGTGGTTCTTTTTCTTAGTGGGCCAAGAAGAGCAAATAGAGGGGCACTCGTTATCGCTCGGCGTGGTGATATGATGAGCAACTGTTTGCTTTGCAGCAGGATGTTTAAGCAATCGATTGGGACGGGGGGATTGGGTTTATCGATAAGGGATTTATTTTTTACTTCAATGATGATTCAGGTTTCGCTTAGTAGAAAGACAAAATATACGACGGCAAAGGTTGTTTGGCTTGGTGTACGTACAAAATATGGTTTTGAGAAACAAAAGCCCGCGGATGGCGATTCTAAATTACCTTGAGCTGACCGCACACACGTCAATAGAACGAGCTCGCTGAAATCTAAAAAATCTCACTCTTACTTTCGAATATGTCAACATAAGCGCTCGCTCGCGCGCATGACGAAACCGGCTACTTTGCGAGGAAAAAAAATTGTTTGCTGAATCTCTTTCTCTCTCTCTCTCTCTCTCGCTCCATTCATCCGCGCGATAAAAGAGGCGACGGGCTAAGGAATTTCCATCGCGAGAGGAATGCGCACACAGCCAGTATATATTCCATTCGAGACTCTCTCTCCCTCGCGCTCCGTATCTTCTCTCGCATCGCGATAAAACGAGAATTATATCAAAGGCTGATTCGAGTGTGCAGCATACGTGCCGTTGTGTTGCAGCTCAATTTTTAATTAAGTCATACAGCACAGAGAGGGAGAGAGAGATTAATCGATCCCTTTTTATGAAGCGAGCTGTGAGGGGCTTTATAAACACGCACTCGCTCTTTGAGCTGCAATGCTGCAGGAGAGATTGTCGCAAGAGAGAGAGAGACGCGGAAGTGCACGCGGAGTTTATTGCTTTTTGTTCGGCTAATCAAAACGCAATGGTGAGAAATGCAATATCCAGAGTGTGTGCGCTCTTATCGCGCGCGGGATTAAGCGCCGCGTGAATCATGCCAGTAATGTCACGGTGGATGAGTAATATTAACCGATATGGCAGTGGTATGATTTTAGTCCTGGTTTTGATAATTAATAACTACTTTATATGAGGAAATTGGGTGATTGACGAGACGAGATTATCATCGAACGTTTGTAGAGAAAGAATGTACTGTAGATTCGAGGTAATTGGAATATATGGTTACATCAAATTGTAAACTGAATTTAAATTACATTTTTCTTCGTACCTTATTAGACGAGCAACTCGGAAAAATAGGTGCACCGTGGTAAAATTGAAATAAAATGGGGTTTCCGAAAAGCATATACACTGCTTGAAATACCGCGCATCAATGCTGTGTAGTATATGTATATACGGCGGCAGTAAACACAGCAACAGATTTTAATTAAATTTTCAATTAATTTTAAATAATTGCAATAAATTCGACATAAACTCCGGGGGCAGCTCTCTCTCGTCCTCCTGACCGAAAAAAATATTCGTTATATCCAAGCGTTTTTCATACGCTCCTTTAAAATTGCATTTTTATATCCATCGCTATTTTTATTGTCATATTCTTGTCGAACAAAATTAAAATACGCTCGCTTCGATACAGCGTTTTATTTCAGAATTTCAATTCGCGCGCTAATTATTATCACGGCAGTTTGTAAAATTAAAAAAGTTCTGATGTATATACACTTCCATTGGTGCATCGCTATTCGAATTGCACAGATGAAATTCGGCATTCCAATAGTGAATCGATCGGTGTTCCCAAAGTTACTGCATTTCCAAAACCGATATCAAAGATACTTCATTCCTTATCGAGGGAAGCCGTGACATTCCTTAATTTTATCGCTCCCGATAACCTCTCGCCCACCTCAATTTCTTTTCCACCAACCTTCCCATCCTAAAAAATTCACTCATCCAAAAACTCCTCGGCCGTCGTATAACCCCCTTATCTCGCTTCAGAAGCGATAAACACAGGGGACAGTGGCACGGCTGCACCTTTCGGCTGCGGATCGATCGCCGATAACACACGCTGCAGCTGTGCACACGCGCGCGCACCGTAAGATGAAAAATTCCGGTCGGACGCACGGAATTTCGACGACGACGATGGCGACAGCTGCAGCGAGAGACGGTTTTTTGCGCGCTCGCGTCCCTTTTTTGCATATCGATGTCTCACTCCGCGAGGAAGAGACATACACCGGCTGCAGTTTTCGGGTGAGATGCGCATCTATACGGTGTGTGACGGGTGGTAGTTTGAGTTGGGATGGAATCGATGATTGGGGTTCGGCAGATTTTTATCTACTGGTTTAGAGTCGTGTAAAAGTTAGCGTAAAATGTAGAACGTGCGGGGTACAATGATAAGAAGGTATATGACTTTTTGAAAAAGGTGTAAAATTACACGTTTTCTTTCCGGAGAAAAGTTTTAAGTTGATGAAAAAAATTCTTTCTTATATAGCGACAATAACTTTTTTACGAAGGTTGTATTTTTTTCACCTCCCGCAAGGTGACCCAAAAAGTAATATCTTTTTTTCGTGGATTAATAATACAGCTCTACTATCATGATATTACACCTTTTTCACTTAGTGTTTACTCAAATTTTTCATCCGTATAGCCATGAACCTTACGATAAATGGATCACCCTTAATCCCACGCACACACGGTGTCCTTCCAACTTCCCAAATCCACCTCGTATAATCATGAATCCCGCGTCAATCTACCCGAATAAACAGGAAGACAAAATGCCCAGCTCCTATCGATATCTCCCTCTCCCCATCCTCTCCTTCCGCCAATCACCATCATCCTCTCCTCCTATTCGCGAACTTATACATACACACAGGGATATCTCTCTCGCGTCCGGAAACTTGCGACGCTCGCGGCCGATCGGATCAGCTGGCGCAGCGGCTCAATTGGCGCGAACGGTACTCACGCCCGATAAGCAGGCTACTCGCCCACGGCGTTAATTCGGCGTGCTCTGTGCAAGGGGAGAGAAACTGGGTCTATCTTGATGTCGACGGTTTCTTGCGCGCTGAAAGTTGCGGGATAGGGCGCACATGCACACATGTGAACGCGCTTCTTGTGTGTATGTGTATGTAAGTAGAGTTTGCGTTGGAAATCGTATGTTGGGGGGAGGTTCGAGGTAATTGAATTTAGCGCTGTTGTCGTTGCTATTGTGCGAGTTTCTAGGTAAGGGGTTTAATAAGAAGTTCGAGGGACTGGATGTAAGAAGTGGTTAATATGAAGAGAAATAGGTGTGATATACCATTCCTGGGATTTTATTAGAGTGATTGAAGCATTCAGTCAATTCACAGGTTTTTTTATGCCGCCATTAATATGTGGGTCCGAATCGATTTGTTAGCTGGAGCGAACATGTCAATTTGCTTTTAAATCCTAATAAAGATTCATTGACAGTTCGGACATCTATAGCATTGAGAGATAGACGGATGCGGTGTGTTATCGAAGGTCTGTTTTATTTAACCGCGAGCAAATCATTCTTGTTTATTCAATTTAAAAGTGCCAAAGCAATTAAGTCGGCTGGTATTTGTAGCACGTACCTGTCGATAATGAAAATTCATTATTGTAATGTTTAGTATGTAGTATAGCTTGCTTCTGTAAAAGGCCAGAAATCATATATTTGTTATGAACGAATAACCTCGTAAAGGCTGAAACAATACGGAACACGCATCGCGTTACGTAATTTTTTGAACTTAATATCCGAGAAAACATGACGAGAGAAATAAGGTATGAGCTCGCTGCTCGCGCGAAGATGAAAAGGTGGAGACATAAAACCCGCTCGGGATTATTGTTATTTCGCGAGCCTCGTAACTACCAGTGAATAAGAAAAACGAGGTAAGAAGCGCGCGCGCGGAAGAGGAAAAAGAGGTGGAAAGAAAGAGAGGAAGAGAGGTAGAGAGAAAAAAGACGACAAGTGTTGGCGCGGTGATTGAGGAAGGGAAGAAACCGCGGGGGTCTTTTGAGGAACAAATAAACTCCAAAGTGGAGGAGTAATTATGTAAAGTGATTTAACGAGCTGCATTGTAGTTTCGATTGTTTACCCGCAGGCTGGCGTGAATTTCCCTTCTTTCTTTCTTCTCTTCTTTCTTTGCTGTGCAAATGGGAAGGTGGACGTGTAGCTTTGCCGTGTGAGAATTTTTAGGAATTAATTTTTCTATGGCTAATCTTCTTAATTCGCGGAACTTTTATTTACCCGCGAAGATTAAAGTTTAGCGCTTTGGCCATTTTGCTTTATCTCGTCGTGTTTTACATTAGAATATACGTTACTTTTAAAAAAGTTCTCTTTTATTGCAAAACGCATTCGCGGAAAACTGCAACGCGCGCGCGACGTTCTTTTAAGCCAGAACCCGTAAAAATTTCTAACAAAGATAAGAAAATAAGCAGCAGCGGCAACATATAGAGGAAAAGAAGCCAAAAGATAAACCTTACTTTATAACGGCTAATGAATATATCTATGCAATAAAATAAATTCAAGGAAAGAAAAGCGTAAAAAAAGAAAAGAAAAAAAACGACCGAGCTACAAGAAAAATGTATATACGTATTCATTCTTTCATTTGACAAAAGCCTTACATTTTTTTTACTACTTCTCCGTCGACGTCCCCGCAATTTTACCGTTCTTCTCTCGTCCGCCCGACCGGGAGTCCAAATTGAAAAAAGTCACGATAACGAAGCCATAAAGAATATACTTTGCAAAACCAGTACTCGTTACGAGCTCTAGCTGCGCGTGCATATACAGCCCACATTCCGAAACGCCGAGATAAAATCTAATTAAACGCGAAACAGCGCATCAGTAAACATGAAAATTCCAGAGCGCTCGCTCTTTCGAGAGGGAGATAAGGACCGATCGAGCGAAAAATCTAAAACTAATAGATAAAGAGAGAGACCTGGCGCAGGGGTGAAATAAGACGGTAGAAGCTCGCTCTCGCGACGAGGAAGATAACCAGACGAGAGAGGAGGGGAAGAAGGAGACCGATAAGAGGGTATGCATTAGAGGGGATCGATGCCACTTGTAAAATTGCCCGTTTGCTTATGCAGGTGTATATATGTATATATAGGGAAGAGATTGGAATGAACGAGGACTGTGAAATGTGTTTTCTTTGAATTTTAACTCGTTAATGGGGAAAATAAGATATATATGTTTTTCAAGGTCGCAGTCTATTTATAAATGCCACGGGTTTAATTAAAATTATTACCACTAGCGGTTAAAGCGGTACACGAGTGGTACGCTAAACAAGGAATCATTGATGTGAGCCTTGAAGTAGCGTCGAACTACAGCACTCACCCTTTTTCCAGTCATAAATTAATAAAACACTTGAAATTAATAACCAAGCTGCTGTGCTGCGTCTTCGATACTTCACGTCATGTCAAGCGAAAAACATTATCACCGCCACAAAGCGACTGCGATTATGTTATTTTTCTGCTCGATTATCGAACGACTTTCTACATATATATATAATAAACAGACATGTCGGCATCGAAAAGTCATCTTCGATAAATGTTTTTTCCGCGCCGAGTCTGTCTCGCGATAAATGCCCGCCGCGAGTGAATATGCGCCGGCGGTTATATCTATGCATATCATACACCTTGAAAAACGTACCTTTTTAATATTGAACAGATATTATAGACCGCAAGGGCGGCGGGGAAAACTTTTTCGATAAGGTGCGCAGTGTGTAAGTATAGTAGCAGCGGTCGCTTCCGCAAGTGCAAAAATAATAATTCGCTTTAGCATACATAAATCTGAAAAATATATAAATTACAGGCGTGCGCGATAAAAGTCGGGCGAGTGTTATCAGAAGATATTTATACAGTGTCCTCAGCGAAGAACGTCTACGTTATTTACGAGTGCCGTGCTTCTGAAATTGTTTTTTAGTAACTGGCAATAGTGTGTTATGTAATTTTCTATAAATAGCTCGGGGATACGTGACTGAATTAAATTGTTGAAAAATCTAGCTTATTTATACTACGCGGGGAGTGTAGAGCGAGAACGAGACCATGAAATACCGCAACTTATTACGGTTTAACGATGCACCACGAGGAAGCAATCTACCACTTTATCGGCAATATATTTCAGCCTGCTCGTATATAGCTATTAATAATTAGGCTTTAAACGCTCGCTTTTGATTTAAGACTGAAAATTACATTTAAATAGCGGCAGCAGGCGATATTATACATCGACAGCCGAGTAACTCAACTTTACGGGGTGTTCCACATAATTGAAGAAAATTAAAGTTCAACCCGACAATTTTGCGCTCCATTTCTATATTTACACACTGATATATAAAACCTCCATACAGCTATATGCAAGTTTCACTATATACTAGAATCGAATACCGCAGGCTCTCGTATATCCATTAACGCGCGGCACCGCGTAATTCGAGGATCGGGCAAAACGGTTAATCAGCCCTTCCCTCTACTATCTCCGCGGAGCGCTGCAAAGCGAGGGAAAAAAGCAAAACCGCGGCCGCGCGGTCTTTTTCTTCCTCGCTCCCGTTTTAATTTCGCGAAATTCTCGGCGAGATTCCAAAGACGCGAGGCATCGCAATCGAACCTGTCGATAACACTTTGGCCGCGGGATTACCGCGAGCCTCGCGCGTTTAACGGATCGGAGGACATTCGGGAGGAGAGCGGCGGCAGGATGAAGGGAAAAAGAAGGAAGGAAAGAGGGATTTAATCGGTTTTGGATTTGGGCCACCGAGTCTCTTGAGATGGACTTGTGTGTGTGTGTGTGCCCGCGTGTATATGCCTTTGATCGGCGGTGGTTTCGATTTTGCGGGGAACGCTATAGAGGATGGGAGATGAAGATGAGATGGCTTCCTTGGCTGAATTAAGAGACGATTATCAATCGCTGGCAGTGAAAATAGAGGAGAATGATTATAAATAAACGCTTATCAAATTTTATTTCAATTTATCAATAAACTAATACTAAACATCGATAAAATAAAACGTGCATACTGCACTCTCAACACCTTACAGACCGCAACAACTCCTAACCTCCTTGGACTCTTGACCCGCGACGAATGAGCAACGGCATTTCTCGCGAGTGCACGCGTACAAATTAAAAAGTGCCGAGAACGCAAATGGAATCGCGCAAACATTAAACAAAGCACGCGCGAGCGTGCCCAAGCCTGCGCGCACGTATTATACAAAGAAACCCAATACGCGCGAGCTCTCTTATCTCGATCTCGCTCTCCCTCTTTCTCTCACTCTGTGTAGCACGAACAGCCGTTCGAATTACTCTGCGCGCCATAGTGTATAATCCTCCCGCTCTCGCGACTTTCGTTTTGTATTAAATTTTTCCTCCCTCTGCCCGCTCAATCGTTCAATTTCAATTTTTTTCCTTATCTCGTGTACATACTCGCGCTTCGTCTTCGTCAAGTGGTATACGGCGCGTGCGACACGCGAAGATTTTTCATTTTCAGCGCCTCTCGATTGTGTGTGTGTGTAACGAGATATATACAGAGTTGCAGTTATCGGCTCGGATGTATACAGTGTGATTTAATTGATCGAATAGCGGAGTGTAAGGCTGCTGCAGTTTGAACACAGCGATTCGAAAATGCACATAGGTCGACGGTATTGGATTTAGTGTGTTGAGAGATCGATTGTTGAAATTTGATTCTAACTTTATATAGCAGTCGTACCTATATAATCTAAATTGAATAGTTTCAGGGCGAAATAACTTTTCATTTATGTACTCGCTCATGTAATTATGATCGATGAACTGTTTGATTAGTCCGAAAATTACACACGCCGCGTCTGCGCGCTCTATAATTCGATCTAGATTATAGGTTTTTCAATTAATCTCCCTCAGTCATCGGTCTTTCGCTCAAGAAAGGCAAAAATTTCAAAGTCACTCACTCGCTACCACGCCTACATCTCCGCGCGACTTTATATACTTATACATCCCGAGCGATTCCGATCGTAAGGCACGCGCTGCACGCATTAGCCGAAATGCGCGAGCAAAAAGCGCATATTACACGAGATCCCGAAATAGTAGTCGGCACACGCGCGTGTACAACACGAGGAGAGTCGTCCGCGGAATTAAATCCCCGGCGCGGAAAGTTTTACGAGGCGAGCGGCCCGGCCTATCTTGATTAACTTAACGAGCCCCGAGCGGCAACTGCAGCGGCGGCGGCACTATACGTTTGCATGTGGTTTGAAGATGTGCACAGCAGGCCGAGTTTTACGCGGTTACATAAGCTTAATGTTGTTCCGGCGCGCGGGATTAATTTTGTCGGCGCTGCAGGCTTCAGTATAGAAAATTACAGAGTCGCTGAAAGGGTACAACAGTCTTGCGTTAGATTCAAACGCGCCGGATTTTCCAGTATGGAAAATCGATCTTTAATCCTCTTTTATCATATATCCATTACCAGCCGCTTGCTGCCTCTCTTTTCACCCGGCGATATTATGTATTAGGAGAGTTCCGTTCGAATGCGCGCTCGCGTTACGGTAAAGGCAATACAAATTCAAATTAGATTCACCGCGAGGCGGCCTCTCGGTTGTACATATTATATATACACAAAGTTAAAAGCCGAATCATCTCGTAAACTATACTATTATATCGGCGCGCATCGCTCCGCGTCGATTGATTTTCTCATTTTTCATGCACTTTATGCGCGCAGCGCTGCGAGATTATTAGAGAAATGAAAACTGACGGCGGCGCGCGGTTTCATATAGCCGCGTATTACGTAAGACGAAGAACAGCGCCGCGTTTGTAATATACGTGTCGTCGTATAGGAGAGCAAGTCCGATGTCAAAGTTCCGAGCGCGCCGCGCGGCTTTCGAACTTTCAACTTTGTAATTATTAAAATTTCCTAAAGGAAGAGAGAGTCTTTGTGCTACCGCCGTACGTAGAAGTTGCGCGAGGTTATCGAGTGGGAATGTATTGATCGGGTGATATTCGAATCGGTCGAGTTCTCTTCTTTTGTGGATTATTTTTATTTTTTTTTTTTTTGGAGGAATGTTTTACGAGCAAAGAAGCTGAACTGCTGGTAGATGAGTTATACGGCTTCTCATGAATAATGTGCCGTTAAGATTTCGATTTATTTTACGAATTATGTGTTCGAATCAGGCATAATTTTCGAAACCCTAGTATTATATATTTATTCTTCTCGTAATTTCTAATAACAATTATGAAACGAAACCGCACCGAAAGAAGACGACATGAAAATCCTCTTCCCTGTGTTTACCTTCGTCTCGCGCTACTACTACCTCGCGAAAACTCTCTACCACAGGTACGCAGAGTGCAGGTGATGTAAGATATTTAAATGAAGTTTGTTTTTCCAGCGCGTAACGCCGCGAGTGTCTGGAATCCCAAATCGGTCATACGAAACTCAAACTCGCCTTGGCTTTGAAAAGAAGAGACGAGAGAGAATAGTATGGGTATCCACCCTCCCGTAGTCGTAAAATCCCGCGGAGCAGACGTGACGAGTTTGCCACTGCGCACGTTCGCTTCGTTTTGAATGGGGGAAAAAGGGGAGAGAATTCTTTTTCTCGCGAGCTGCTGGTATTCAAGGTGATGATGCTGGGTAAATTTGATTGTTGCGAAAGAAAGTATTCGTGTCTTTTTTTATTCTACTTGAGATTTGTTTAGTTATGTGTGTCTTGTGCGGGTAAATAATGTGTGGTTCTCGGGATGGAAATTTACGCAAATTTATTAAATGACTTGGAAAAGTAAATTTTACATAAATTGTGTGTTAAATTTACAATTAAAATAAAGTAGCCAACTTCGGATGACACTGCTCAAAGTTCGAAATTGAAAGTACAAAAAGTTACCTCGAGTACATTACCCGAGACAACGGAAAGCTTTTTCAACAAGTTAGGGAACCGTAATTTTCCACGAAAATTAAAAATACCGCGGTAACGTTATTTATCAAAAATTCACGCGATTTTAACTAAAAGTTAACCAACAAAACTATCTCAAAGCCTCACCAAAAAGTGCGTAAATCCTTTTTCTCAATCGCTCTTCCTTCTCCGCGAATCGAATTTAGTTTACGCAGTTCGTAAGTCAAGCACGTGAGCTGCACGCGCGCGCGGCTCGAATAAAAGTGCTCGAGCCGCGTTTCATTTACACGACGATGACGTATACAGTCCCCTGCGCACGCATTCGTTGACTTTACAGAGCGCTCGTAAAAAGCCGTCCGATGATTTTTTTCCCCTCCCACTGACGCAGTTAAAACGCGCGCCACACATTCGAATTCCTCGCGGCTGCAGTTGATTTTATAATGCGGCTGCGCGCGGTCAAGTGAGTTTTACGGGTAATACGTGTCGAGAGTTTGATTTATTCATGGCGATTGATGGAATGCACATTCGTTCAAGGAAAGTTTAACTATTTCATTAACCCGATTTAGCGAAACGGCCGTTACGCGCACTGACTCTGCATAGCGTTGTTTGTTTACGTATGCTGATTTCCGCGAGCGCAAGCACGTCAAATTTCTACATTAATTAGTTTATTATTCATTATGTATCAGACGTTCACGTGAGCGCGCATTTATAGACACACAAATACAATAGATTTATATATACATCGCGGGAGCGAATTATAAATTTATTTTATGACTAATAAAACAGATGCATTTGTACACGACGATTCGATAATTATTACCGTTTATTATAATAATCACTCTGCATTAATTTAAAGCGAAATTATATTTCAAACC
>JAPYZO010003766.1:0-12928 GCA_030522905.1 Torymus flavipes | reverse complement strand
CTTGCATTTCGGAAAAAAGGCCCATTCACAAAAACCCCGAGACACGTGTCTCATTATTTGTCATAAAGAAATACCTCCTGCAGTTTTAGCAAAATTCAGAACCCGCACCCCTGATCATCTCCTTGTTAGCTTCACTTTTCATGATTTCGAGTAAATCAAGTTTTTAGTTTCGCATCAGTGTTTTGAATCAAGACAAATGAGATTGAATGCAATACTGCATCTATGAATACTTATCTAAATAAGATATTTATTTCCATAGTTACTAGACAAAATAGTTCATGTCTGGGAAAACGACTTTCACTTATGTGGTTATCACGGGAATAAAGAAAAATTTTAGTGGAGTTACGCGGGTCTTCCGGTCTCAATGGCGATTATATTGTTTATAAATATGAACTATCACTCACCGAAGCTTGTAGAAGCAATTGTGTGTACTCTTTTAATACACCTAACTTACTATGGGTACACTTATAATTAAGGAACGTCTGTTTTTCTTATTGGAAAAGTGGAGTTGCATCGTTTTTCCAGGATATTGGATGAAAAAAGTTATAAGGTTTTCCAGGGATTTATTCTAAAAAAAGTGTTATTCTTTGTGTTTATTCAAAACAATAAGTGTACTTTAGTCATTTTTGTTACGATTACGTGATAGAGGATGGTTCGAAGATAACAAATAAGGCATAAAACCTACACGAAGAGAAAAATCAGTAAAAATTACCAAACTTTTTTGTAATCCTGAGGCAGACCTGAAAATCCAAAATTTTTACCAGTTTGGTAAAAATTTTGGATTTTCAGGTCTGCCTCAGGATTACAAAAAAGTTTGGTAATTTTTACTAAAATTTTTGTAATTTTTACTGATTTTCTTCTGTCCCAATATCTTCTCATTTTGACAGAAATAATAATAACATAAGCACAGTGCCGTGGATCCCACGTGGGATTTTCGATTTCGACAATCTCGACGACCAAATTGTCTCGTACGGCGGTGAGCTCGGCTCCGATCATCCAGGCTTTAATGACCTGATTTATCGCACAAGGCGAAAATATTTTGCGGACATCGCTTACAAATACAAACAGTAATTATGGCACATTTTAGAAAAATCGCGTTGAAGGGTGTAGTAATGTTTCCTCGTACAAATGCATTTTCTCTCTATTTGTTGGAATAGTAACCAGCCAATTCCGAGGGTAGAGTATACGAAGGAGGAGATCCATACCTGGGGCACGGTATTTAGAAAGCTCACAAAACTGTATCCAAAGTATGCTTGTAAGGAGTACAATCGTGTCTTCCCGTTGCTTATCGAAAATTGCGGATTCAGGGAGGACAATATACCGCAGCTCGAGGATATTTCGAATTTCTTGAAAGGTTGGTTTTAAAATTCTTCTATTCACGCCGAGAATATCAGGCAACATTTTAATAATATATTAATTTGAAGTGCAGTGTTGTTAATTTTTTTCTACACGTGCATGGAAAAGGTTCTTTTGCTGCATAGAAAAGTGATTGGAAAATCGAGCATTTTGAGCATCTAGTGAGGCCTCCCGCAGGAACGGGAGGAATAGAACTTGTCTTCCGTTATGACGACTCGATATATCTGATCTCCCATCTACTTTTCATGCAAAAAGAGATCATATTCCTGCACTTATTAAAAAAAGTACTAAGTTTAACAAGGAAGCAGAAGACTTTTTCTAACGACGATGATGATTAAGCACGAGTGGCTAACTACTGGGGCATTCAATGCAACTGGGGCATAGAATTAAAGTTGTATTGGCCGTAGGCCCTGTCAAAAGTTAGGTTTTACTTAAAATATTAATAATTTGTTATATGGGCTTGTTTTTTCTTTTTTATTTGAAAACTGTATGAGAACTTAAGATTAATAATTTTATCTCTCAAAATAAGAAATCAGTTAAAAATTTGTGAAGTATTTCGACTTTTAAAAATCATATTTAATATACATGTTTAATTTCATTCAATGAAGTGGCGCATCTTCAAATTTTATTTGATTCTTGGTTTTTTGGTCTTATATTGTATAGAGAAGAATTCTTCATGGAGTTGCTAACTCAAAAATAAAAAAATTATCTTTATATTTTAAATAATAAACATTTTTAAGTGTACAGTCAACTTAAAAAATGAGTTTCCTTTTTATAAAACTAAAGTTTAATAAAAAGGTAAGAAAAATTTGTTATTTTTGGGTTAGTAACTCTTCTTTGGACAAAATAAGATCAAAAAACCAAGAATTAAATAAAATTTGAAGATGCGCCAGTTTATTGTATGAAATTTAAAATATAGTAAGATATATGATTTATAAAAATCGAAATACTTCAAAAATTTTAAACCGATTTCTTATTTTGGGGGATTCAACAATTCGTCTTATCTCGCAATACATAGTTTTCAAATAAAAAAAGATAAGAACAAGGCCATATAACAAATTATTAATATTTTGAGTAAAAACTAAATTTGATACGGATAATTGTGTAGCCGATAACAACCTTAAAACTTCGGGAGGATGGCGCATTATAAGCGCCGGCTCTCTTCATACACGATCGTCCCCCGGAGCGCAATATTCAACGCCTAAGAAATACTTTTGTATTTAAATAAATATAAGTTATATATTCGCGTTTCTTGCTCGTCTACAAAAGATTTAATTTGTGATTATAATTTTATATCAAAGCTCTTTAGCCCATTTAATGCAGCAAAGTAAAATAAATAAAATAATGTAAGAATTGAAGAACATTAAAAAAATGTTATTTTCATACGCAGACTGTACGGGCTTTACATTGCGCCCTGTCGTTGGTATGCTCTCGGCACGCTGCTTCCTCGCCAGCTTGGCCTTCCGTATTTTCCACTGCACGCAATATATCAGACACAGCAGTCAACCTCATTATACTCCCGAGCCGGACATCTGCCATGAAATACTCGGCCACATGCCTCTTTTCGTCGATCCAGCCTTCGCACAGTTCTCCCAAGTCATTGGTCTTGCGTCTCTCGGTGCATCTGACGAGTACATCGAAAAGCTTAGCAGGGTTAGTATATAAGTGGTAGAAAATTATTTTTAAACTAATAGGGAAATATAGAAGAATACTAAGGGAATTATAGGAATGTAATTAACGGGGTGGCATAGTCCTACCATTACCGACCGAGCAATTGATACAGTTTAAAGCTTATTAAAAACAAAATACGCAAAAAATCAAGAGCACATTGCTGTGTGATTTTGAACGTTCTATTCCTTTTAAGTCGAAATATGAAGTGGTTTTTACAAAAACTTTGAATGGAACTGAATTTTGTTTGTTGTTCAAAGTTTTTGCAAAAAACATTTGATATTTCGACTCCAAACTTTTACTGGATGATAGAACGTTAAAAACCACAGGGCAATGTGATCTTGATTTGTTGTGATTCTACGTATTTTATTTTTAATAAGCTATAAACTGTGTCAATTGCTCTGTCGGTAATGGTACGACTATGGCACCCCTTAAGGAACAACGAGACGATCCATAACAAAAGGATGAAGTGTATTTAAGCATGGTTTGCATTTGATTAAAATATGTTTGATATTAATGTGGATATATTTATCATTAGTCAGACAAATTCTGGTAAATCACCTTTCCAAATTTGTTGGCTGAAAAAAAATTTTTGAAAAGCTGTTATTATTTTGGTTACCCATACTATATAAGAAATTTTACTAGAAATATAGGAAAAACTATACATATAGGAAAATTTACTATACTGTAATATAAAATTTACTGTAAAGTATGGTAGTTTTTTGGGTTTTTACAGTCTGTGTTGGCTTGCCTAGAAGTATGATCATTTTTCCAAAACTTTTCTCAGTGTAGTTAATATAATAGTATATATAATATTGTAGATAGTAGTTCCCTAAATCAACTGCGATGGATGCTCTCTCAACTGAACTACCGGTGCCGTATTGCAAGTGCAACCGGATATTTTTTATAACAGTATGCGTATTAAATTACACATAATATAAACAAATTTTCAAATTAGTAAAAAGTAAAATTATAGCTGTATTTTAAAATACATGCCAATGCATCTATAAACAAGTATTTGTTTTATTCTAATATTTATCAAGGGAATTTATATTTCGACAACATAGCTTCAAAGAATCAAGTAGGTTGTATAAAATGTCAATTATATTTTTGTCAATTGGTATACTTTTTGAATATTTTTAATTTGTACCGAAAAGTATAATAATTATTAATACAATCCCTGCTACAATATCACTTCGAATTTTTCTCAAAGTAATCTTGGGAGCACGGAATGTTTATCATTTAATTACAAATAAAATACGATGTCATGATAAAGCAACATTCTCCTTATCTCTCGTTCAACAGTGTTACTCGTACACCGTGGAGTTCGGTCTGTGCCGTCAGGACGGGGAACTGAAGGCTTATGGTGCCGGTCTGCTGTCGTCTTATGGCGAGCTCATGTATTGTTTCAGCGATAAAGCCACACACCGGCCTTTCGAGCCAGAAAGGACAGCCGAGGAGAAGTACCCAACTACCGAATACCAATGGTTTTACTTCATCGCTGAAAGCTTTCAAGATGCCAAAGAAAAAATGATGTACGTAGTAATTTCGATGATGATATAATTTGAGAGTCTTCAATTATAATGAAAAGTTTCTGTCATCACACTAAAAAACCTAATTTTTTAGAAAATACACCGAGTCGGTCCCAAGAAACGTTGAAGTGAGATACGACCCTGATACGCATTCGGTCAGCATAATCGACAAGAAATACCAAATCGATGAGTCGGTCAATAACGTCAGTTGCTAAATGCAAATCTGCAAGCAGCAGAATGTAATTTTAATGGTTTCCACATAGCCTACTTGGCCTAGCACGCATCCCATCACACTTTTATTTCAAAATCTTTACATATTTTATCTCAACTATATTTTTCCTTCTCTTCTTTCCCTACGTACAGTAAGTTCTTGTTCGATTTATCCAGCATTCGCCTAGAACTGTTAAGGACAAATCCTATGGGCACACCCTGTAAGATAAATCTTAATTAGGAAACCATAAAGTTTAATTTCAATTAGCGTTTGTAATGATTATTCTTAAGTAATTAATTGGCATGTTGCCTTCGCAAACTAATGTATGGATTCCTTGTATTAATTTTTAATACCAATAATTAAGTTTTTCACACTAAAATGTATCTATATAGATATGAAATAAAAATTTTATGTAAAATATAAATAACCAAGAGATACATTTATACATTAAATATTAAAGCTTTTTGCTTCCTCCTAGAGGAAGCTTCGTGATATAGTAATTTTTTGAGTTGTTCTAAAAACATGTTATAATTATTTTCCGAGGTGTTAGGAATCAAAATACATAGTTTTTGAAAAATGTCTGGATGTATGTGTGTTCATAGTCAATGAGGAATGTACGATTCTCCATACAGGCCATCTTCCTAACTTCGATTTCTTGCATCAGGTTGAATCGAAGCAAAAACTCGTTAGACGATGCCAGGAAACACATGTAAGTATTCTTTTAATTGAAATTATACATGAGAATCATTATGACATATTGCTTCCCCCAAGAGGAAGTTGTGTAAAAGTAAAAAACAAAACAATTCGGGAAAATGTACAAAAAATTTTTATAAAACTTGAAGCAGAAATACGCTAGTTCTTCGTCCGCGCCCCGAAATACGATGTTGTTCGTCCGCGCACGCAGATACGACGTTCTTCAACCAGGCGCCGAGATTCGACATTGTTTCGCTCAGCCGTCGAAATTTATGTAGTTGTGATACAATGAAATATTAAAATTTTTAAATTATTCAATTTAATAATTCTTATATTTTCAACTCTTCGACCTATAATTATGTAAATTTTAACTAATGTAGGCCTCAACCAAAAAATTAATATATTAAGCCTGAAGGCAACCTGGACAGATTATTCTTTAGTCCACATAGTTTTATTAGCAAAGCACACTTCAGAACTGTTTAATCTAACTTCAAAGAAAGCTTTAAAAGCGACGTTTCCCCATACGAGGCTTTCATAAGAGTAGGTAATGCGAAATGATACATACGCAAGTCTATTAAATCCCGGCATCTCGCTTGGAAGCAGTGGGAGCACACACAGAAGCCTGGCGGTCGGCGCGGAACTACACTCTCGCCGAAGCTTTCAGCGCAAAATTCAAATGTGTGTCGTATGCACAGGAGAAGTTGTCTTGTATAGAGTTCTGTCTAGTAGGAAAGCTCGTCAGAAAAAAACTATGACATTCCATATCTCGTATAAATTGACACCCGAGCCGAAGTCGAGCGAGCAAATACCCCATTCGCGTTTTTGAGCCGGGAGTGAAAGTGGCACTTTCGACCAGGGTATGGTGAAAAAGAATTAGAATAAAGAATCCAAAGATTAAACTACATTAATGTTAATCACAACCACCGCGCACATTTCTTTTTACCTTCTCATGGATAAACAATTTTTCTTCCTCAAAGGAGAAGCTTTGTAATTGTGAAAAAAATGTTTGAGATAAAAAACGTTTAAATACATGTTTTAAGACGCTTAGCCTTAAAATTCGACGTTTTGAGCAAAAAAATTTCGTGTCTCTGTGTGTGTGATGTGTGGTGTGTATGTGGTGTGTGTGTGTATATATGTGTGTACAGGTGATAACTTTTGAACCACTCGACCGATTTTTTTGTTTTTGTTTGTTACTGATACGTTTCACTCTAATATCAAATTTTAAACATTTGCGTACAACAGTGTCATCAAAATTCTTTTTGGTTATCTAAGAAAAGAAAACTGAAACAAATCTCTACGCATCCACATATTTAAAAGAATCACAAGTAAATTATTTACACCTTTTTCCAGTCTTTTTTCCGGCGAACTCGCAAATTTGCAGCCGGTGGCATCTAGAGATCTGGCCTAGTGCAGTAACGGCACTCTCTACCTCACTCTACGAACTTCGCTGAGATAAGTCCATGCGCGGCAAGCGCGTTCGAATTCAGATTAAACTTTTACGACTCCGCTCTCCCGCGATCGCGCGTGGAAACTTTCGGGAAGCGGCCACGGATTGGTCACTCGCTCACGCCCAAGCGGAGTGGGAGATAATAAAACGCGCACATCCAGACTCTCTGCGTTTTAAAGAAACTTTTTTATTATGCGCAGCGCTAGATGCAAAGAAGACAAGCCCATGAATTGCTAGTCTCGCGTTAGTTCGTTATAATCCTTAATTGAATGGATAGCCAGGGGAGGAAAAAAGCTGCTTGTTTTGTGACGCAAACTACTCGTCCCATACCAGTGGTTTTTGCAAAACATCAACAGAGAATGAATTATCTCGGGACAAGCTTGATTGTATAATGTGTGTGATTAGTGATGTTAGTTTATGAGAGTTTGTGGGATATTTTTGAATTTTTAAGAATGCCGAGGTATGCTGATTTAGAAAGCGAATTCGTGGAATATGTACGATGATGAGGCGGGAATACCAAGGAAGAGGAATCAGAAACAGATGAGAAATTTATTAGAAGAGTTCAAGTTTTAAAAAACACATAGATTTTGCTGAGCCAACGGCCTCTATTTGTAAATATCGAATGAATACTAAATATCTTGTCACTACACTGGTGTTACGAGCTTCACTTACTGATGCTACCTAATTCTAGGAATTACTTAAATCTATATTTAATCTTGTTACATTGTTTTTTTTTAAGTTTATTTTTACATAAACTTTTTTCATTCTGATAATTTTTTTAATAATATGTTTTATTTTTATCAAAAAATGTTAGGAAATTGCAGAAATTTTTGGAAATAATAAATCTTGTTTTATATATATATATTTTTTTACACGACTTTACCTTTCTAATTTTAGTTGCACAATTACTCTAATAATGTTATTTTTTCATACATTCGGAGTGAAAGTATATACCGAATCGAGAATATTCTAAATCTATAAAAAAGTTTTTAGTATCTTGGAAAACCTGTTGAAAACAAATTAAGTATCTTATAAAATATAAAATGTTTAACGAACGATCTAGACATAACATTGAAGGGCGTTAGAGTGAGTGTAAGAGTGCAAGCTGAAATTCGTGTAAGGATTTCTAAAATGAATGTGACCTGCTATATTATGTGATGTTTACTAAATATAGATAATTTATAACGATTAAATCGCAGTTTGATTCAATAATAAAAGGAAAATCTACATAGAGTGATAAACAAACCTGCACGAGCTGCAACGATAATGGTAATGATATTATCATGATTCATAGTTTTCCAACAATCATCATGTTTTACGCATGAAGATCTAAACTAAATTAATCAATATTCATCACCTTATTGCGTATTATCAAGTATGAATTGCACGCTGCAAGATAAACTTTGTAGTCATATCTTATCTCTGAAGTTGTCTGTAATTAAAATATTTTGAAATGTTAAAATTCAAATGCAATATTTCCTTCCGATTTCTATATCCAGAAAAGTTGCAATTATCGTTATCTATAATTACCAGTTAGTCAATCAAAACAATAATCGTATACTGATAGATCTTCCCTCGTAAAAAATATTTTTCTCTACGTCTTAATTAGAGAACGGTTCTAACTGTAATCCGATAGGTTTCACTATAAAAACCTCAGTGTCATCCCAAACTTTTCTCTCTCGCAGCTCATTCCTAATACTTTTTTATCTGCTGCATGGAGTATCAATAATCTAATCTAAAACATCTTTATACAACACTGTCCAAATCAATCTGCAAGTCTTTCTGAAAAAAGAGATCAAGCACCGAAGCAGCTTGCGTCAAGACACCAGCGCAGATAATAAATTTCGTGGCTAGTGTTTTGGCAAAAAGCCGAGAGATTAGCCCATCCCACAACAAAGATGCATCTCTCTCTCTCTCTCTCTCTCTCTCTCTCTCTCTCTCTCTCACTCTCTCTCTCTTTCTCTCTCCCTTTCTCTCTCTCTTTCTCTCTCCCTTTCTCTCTCCCTTTATCTCTCTCTCTCTCTCTCCCTCTCTCCCTCTCTCTCTCTCTCTCTCTCTCTCTCTCTCTCTCTCTTCCTATCACTGTTTTCTGACGAAATGCACTTTCTTCATATGAGCCATCGTAATAATTGTCGGCGCCGATAAACCGGCTGTAGCATCAGAAGAAGAAAAAAGAAATATCAGCATCGTTTCGCACGCGCGTCGATAGGTCGATTCCGATTTCCATATCCTTTCCTTTTCAACTTATTATGGCGCGCGCCGGCGCTTGGGCTCGCACGGAGCGGAGGCGTGGTGTGAACGAGTCGTCGGTCGGTCGCGCGGGCGACAAGTTAAAACGCGGATCTTGCCGCTGTTTAATCAGTATACGCTCACAACGCCGAAGTCGATCGGTCGAGCAGCCGTATAGTTGCCGTCGTCTCGGGGATTCCAGAGGAGCATATCTAGTAAGCTATTGAAGATGATGATAAACCAGAGGAAACGGTTGGAGTCGGTGAGCAGCTCGCCGCCTGACAAGGTAAAGTTTTCCTTGTTTTTTGTTTTGGTTTTGGCGACACTGTAGGATGGCCAGATTAACGTTGGTGGAGTCAGCATTTTAGTAACTTCGTTGGGAAATGATTCTCTTGTATAATGACTTTGTCAATGATTGATAAGTTTATGAGTTTTTCGTAATTGGAGCTATTACTACACGGATGATTAAAGCGCGCGTGGCTTTCCGCGGTCACAAGGGGAAGTTCCTACAATATGTGACAAAACGACATAAATAAATAAGTTGTTCGGGGCGTTCAAACAGTGGAGTGAGTAAATGGTAAATGGCTAGATTACTCGGTAGTTGAGCACGGTATTTTGCTTTTTCAGATTTGTGTTATTACGTCGATGGTATAATTTGAGTGATTTCGTGTTCATGCATTTGATCAAGTTAAGAAAAACTGGAAATGCAAGAAGTACATAAGTGATTGGGGGTTTTTTCTTTTATTTTACATTTTGCTTAAGTGGATAGCAGAAATTGAATGGTTTCATTTTGTTATAATACCATACAGAAAAATTTCAATTTCTCAAGTATCCACCTTGAGATTTTAATTATAGTTTCAAAAAGGATACATATTTGAAATTCTTGCATTTATTCTTCTATAAAATATTCTGATTCCGATGTTGAGTTTCAATACAATTTTGCAAACGATAATAACTTTAATGCTCTACTAATTACTATATTATTGATTAGTTAACACAAAAAGTTTTTTTAATTCCACGTATTTATTTTGATGATTAAAATTGTTGAAAAATGATGCCTTAAATTTTTTAAGGAATTATGTTTTTTTCTTTACGAATCGTTTCTAATTACTCTGTATTCAACTTTTTTTGTGTAAAAACTTTGTACTCTATCGATTATGATTAAATCAGTAGCTGAAATAATTTGATAGACAAAATACAACTCCACTTCATGACGCAAAGGATTTTTCTCTCTTACTCGCACTGCTACCTGATAATTTTACGTGCGTGCTCACGCCCACTTTGAATAATAAAGAAAAATCGGGCGACGGCGGCGTCGACTACACCTCTCCAACATTCCTACCACTTGATTTATTTTTTATTTACATTCCGCTTTATTATCAATTAAATTTAACCTCGCAATCAGCCTCGGCTGCGGTGTCGAGCCTCCCGAGCATCGAGATCCCGCATTGGCAGAAAAACTGGTCTATCTGGTTTCTTATGGGGGGAAAAGACAGGCGATTCGTTGCCACACATACTACGCATACGCGCAATCAGCAAAATAAGATTTCAGCGTTCAAAACACGATGGTTCGATATTCCTGTTTTGTTCATCTTTTTCGCGTCGTCTCGGTGGGAGACAAATTAGCGTCTGGGAAATATCGCGTGGGCACGGCCTGGTCAACGGGTTTTGGTGTGCATACCTGAAATGCTTATTTCTACTCCTGGAATCTTGATTGAGCCTTCATTCATTTATGCATTTAAGGAGGCTCTTTCACGTCAATACAGTTTGTGCGCTCAGCGAGAGCACAAACTATACCATGGGCGTCGTTCTGTCTCTCTCGCTCTCGTGCATTTCGTGCATGTGTCATCTGCTATTTGTGTTCATAATTAAAATATCTCGAAATTTCCCACGGCTACGTATAATTTACAAGGTTTTGTTTGAAAGAGCAAGTCTTAATCTTTAAAGTCATATGTTTTATGTTGGTCAAAAATTTGATCCCTTTTCAGAAATACTCGACTTGACTAATTTTTTTTGGCCGTCCCACAAGAGTACATGTAAAAAATGAAAACTTCAAACGTTAATTTCTCCAAATTTTCCACGGTTATAGGGTAAAATAAAAGTACTACAAGATTCGGCACATCTTGAACTATTGAAAATGTTATATCCCAGTTCGTAAATTTTCATGACAGAGCCTCCTTAAAAGACTTGAGAATCTGCATATTTTTTTACATATTTAATTATAGACTTTCGCCTACATTTATCAGTTTATTTCTCACGCGTATAATCATGAAGACCGAAAATTTTGTCCCTCTCCTTGATCGTGTTTCCTTACCATCTGAAGAATCCATTGAAGAATTTCTCTGTACAAAAGTTCACTCAGCATTCGCCAAATAATTGTACACAGCGGTAACTTTTAGCTATAGGAGCTAACTTTTACGTGCACATTTTTATTCTAAATTCCAAACACCTGAAATTCCGTTTTGCGAGTTATACTTCGATCTTCGCTTTTTTCCAAACTTGATTGGCGCGGCTATTCGCGTCCCGATAGTATATATAGGTGCGCATGCAACAAATTCAAACCGAATTCTCGCTCCTGCATACATACGCTTACCTTTCGTGCTATGAATATGCAAGCTACCGTATCGCCGTTGCGTAATACGCCGACGATTACGCGCCTTTGGCAGTGTTGCGTCATACGTATACATTTTCGCCCCGCAAAATTTCTGAAAAAATCGATCTCCTCTGACCGAAAAATCAATACCGCAGTACCTCAGAAATCGGAAAATTGTTTGTGAAATTCTCGCATCTGCTTGAAGATCGCGTTTCTTCAGCACGGCTACACGTATCAAACCTTCAAGAATCATCGAGAAAACCAGTTTACCGTGCCCGCGCAAGTAAATCGGGATTTTAAAAACTTGAGAGACCCGGTTTGAAAATCGAGAAAAGTGAGGCAATCGACGCGCGCATATATACAGTCTGTCATTAGCGTCGCTTCTGATATTAAAGGAGGAAAGAAGCAAGCGATCAATTGATGAAAAATTTAAACTTGAATGAGACTCGTTCGCATTAAGATTTTTTTTTTCACGAATGGATTATTGAGATAAGTGAATCGCATCCGCGTCGTTGAATGATTAATAAATGTACGCGTATAATCGTTATTGCTGCTGTATATCGTGTAAAATTATTGCCTTTATTAAACAATTACGTTTTACATTGCTTTTATGTTTTTCAATTGAAATATATTAATCAATTGACACAATATTTTAAAAATTTTAAAGTGTAATAAATGGTTTTGAAAGCTTCTATTCCACCACTTCAAAAACGCTTTATAATTCGTTAATTCGTTTAAATATTACTTTTATTGGTCTAAAAATTTTTAAAAGTTCTTAGAAATTTTCAATGCGTTTGAATACTGCTCAACAAATTAACTGGTGTATAATGTTTAGTACACTTCAAGCTAGGTGCAAAAAATTCTTGCTCGAAAAACTTGAACCGAAAAGGAATATAATTTAATTTTACTACCACTATACTCGCCTGCTCGATAGCACTAAAAACTCGATGGAAAATGGAATTCCGAAGATTCAATTCTCTTTTATTTATGCCCACTTCTTCGCTTCAATAGAGGAACCCGTTAAAAAACGAACATTTTTAAAATACAGTGGGTTTAAAATTTAGAACTCTGCAATATTAATTCCCGAGCCGGAGCGTAGGCGGGGAAAAAAATGATAAATAAATTTCAGTGACGATAGAATCGACTCTCGACAAAAGCTCGCCCGCAGAAAATAGAATTCGGGGAATGGGGTAAATGAA
>JAPYZO010003765.1:0-12166 GCA_030522905.1 Torymus flavipes | reverse complement strand
AAAAAAAAACTCGCAACAACAACAAGCGCGCTCGCACCGCTATACTCCGTATACACACACACAATCGCAATACGAGCTGCTCTTATAGCAACAACCCCCGTAGATAGAAAGCAAGAGACGATAAAAAAAAGAAGAGAGAGACGCGAGGTGAAAAAGTTCGATGGAGTGCGCGGCGGATACGGGCGGACGGGGCAAGAACGAGGAACACATCAACGCGGAGAGAGAGAGAGAAAAAAGTTGAAGCGATAAGATTGACGACACCGCGGCAGCGATATCCGCGTCCGCGGGAGGTAGTTTTTCGTTCGGTTCTGCTATATACTCCACTTTATAGCGTCCGAGCCGGGAATTTACGGTCGACGCGTGTATGTATATGTATATGCGCGAACATAGCCGAACGTTCGGTTCGATCACTGACTGACCGGTTGACAGATCGCGAAGTTGTCGAAGAATATTATTTTGCCGTGGTTCGGACTGAGAAAAAAACTATGTAGAGAGTATATCGGCCGTCATCTTGCGTGTATGCTAAGCGAGTAAAATTGTCGATGGCGAGATTGAATTGTCATTGGGGCTACTGAATATTCATGGAGGGGCGGAATGTATCGATGCGTATCTTATTAATGGTTTTACCTGGCTTCTGGTTTACGTGTCGTCTTTTTTTGCATCGATGTACAATTTTATCTGTAGTTTGTACCAGGGAAAGGTTTTTTTTTCGCATACTAAAACTATGTTTTAATGTATTTTTTTTACTAAAACTCTGCAATAAACATATGTAATTAATTTTCGTATGAAATTTAACTGTTCTATAGTTTAAACACTCACTATCGCTATAAAAGATTATTTTCCATTTTGAAACAAAAACAATAAATTTATAAAAAGAACTACAAATATAATATCGTTTTATATAAACTACCATCCATCCACTCAGCTATATAATAATTTAATCCAATAAAATGGTAAACATCGATATTCACGCATAACGGCCATATTTCAATATAACCCGCTTATCTCGCCATCCAGCGCACTTACGCAAAAGCTCATCCCCCCACAGTCGCGCACGCTGCATTCTCTCTCCATCACGGCCCATCAAACCCAACAGCCATATCGGCGTTCCGCCGCACACACCATCACCATTTCATCCAGCTCGCTGCGCGTACACTGCAGCATACACATCCCGGCTCTCACTTCGTCTCTCCTTAAAGACTTTATTAAATCCCAAAGAGAGATGCGATCAGCGGCACGGCGCTCGCACTGACAGCCGCCTACTGCACGGCGGCGATCGTCATAATTCGCCTCAATTACAATAATTGGACGATGAGCGCCACGTCGTGTCACGTGCGCCTATACCCGCTCACTCGCCGCGCGATAAGCACGCGCCTGCATGCGCCTGCATAACGAGCATAAATCATGCTAGCTGCCGCCGCCGCTGCGGCTATTACCTTCCGCGTGCAGTGCTTATACGGTAGAGAGAGGGGAGAGAGTTTCGTATCGCGTAGCGGGACGGTATGAGGAAACGAGAGATGCCCCGGGGCCGATAGGAGAGAAGATGATGCGCCGCAGTGAGACGAGGTCTTTTTTGATCCTGCTACTTTTCGGAAGCCATTATATGTTATAGTGCGTGCGCACATGAAGGTGGGCCAATTACCAGAGGGATGAGAGCGAGACTGATGGATGGATCATCTGTGTATGTGCGTCTGTGTGTACAGAGGGAGGAGAGAAGATGTTGGCTCAGGAGCTTGTAATTGGAGTGGAAATGGAGTGATAATCGCGCAGGATTAATGGGTTTTATGAGATGCGCGGAGATGTGCAAGCGCGAGGGAAACTGGGGGATGCTTGGCGAAGGAGATGCGAAATGATGATAGCTCTTTAAGAGGGGGATTGAATTTAACGGTGAGAAGGTGCCGAAGATCTATGGAGATGTGCGGCCATATTTTCATAAATTTATGAATTTATTTTGAAAAATGTTTTTATATTTAGATGTATTTCATATTATGAAGTAAAAAGTTTGCGAAAGAGTTGTCGATAGAAATTTGTATTTTTCATTCGCATATTTTATGTCAAACAAGAATAAAACGGAATATAATATAGTATTTTTACGAATGTTTTTCCAAGTCAAAAGTCTCGAAAGAAACGAAAAATATTTTTCCGTTTGCATTTTAAAGAATAAAATATCTTATGTATTTCTGAAAATGACATTCAAGAAATGGTTGCTCGCAATTTCAGACGTCACGTTCTTTTCTGCAGATATCCACTCTCACGTGTAACTTGAAACCGTCGGTTGCATATATAATATCTTTGTCAATGAACCCCCTCTTCCCAAATAAAAAGAGTCCCAATTGAAAGTCCAATTAAAATATATCTCTTTACGTCGTACACGAGGACAATAGCAGGCGCGCAGAAACTAACCGCGCGGTGCGTCTCGAAATCGAAAGTGACGTCCATCCAATATATATCCCTAACGAACGAGCTTACGCAGAATTGGTTCGACGACCCGCATCGTGCATTCCATCAAGTGCGCGGCGATCTCACGCGCGGGGGCTTCCCTCTCCGCGTTATATATGTGTATACACATAAAGACGGCGTACATATATATACGCACACGAAGAAAATTCAACAGGCATAATTCGATTTGCATTGTTCGGCGCGGACGTCGCGCCGGCATAATTGATTCACTTGAGCCGAGTCCGTGGGAGTGACGGACACCTCCTCTCTTATACTCTGCTCGGCTCTACGTGCGCTTGGGGAGAGAGTAATGGCGCAATGCAAAAACCCCGTCTGCGCGCGGGTGCTAGAATTACTCGCTACTCTGGGAGAGCGAAAGTTCAGATTGATGGTGGCATTGAGGATTTGTCCTATTGGTTGCGTTAAGCGATAGTGAAGATGAGGGGGTGAGTTTTATATCTGATGACAGTGATGGTTGTGGTTTTACTTTTGCAAAGTGAGTTCTGGGATACTTTTAACGAAATTTAAAGATTTAGATTTAGAGTGACATAAGTGGAATGACAAATATTTTGTATGCACTGTCTCAACGATGTTATATTTTTGTATTAGTTATTATCGTCGAATGAAAATCAACACGAGTTGAATAACTTTATTGGATTATAAAAAGACGCCTACGCGTTTAGACATGCGCGACACCTGAAGAATAGAAGTGTATAAGCTCGATTATACTTTTAATAGTTGGGTCCCTTAGGCTGCAGCGATCATAGAATCTAATATTATTGATTTATCAAATTTTAAAAATTTATTTACGTTTAAACCAACATAAAGACATCTTAATTGAAATTTTCTTTTTAATTCTTTGTGTTGATCTAGCACCAATTATTTATTTATATTTTCATATAATTCTTATGTGCAGGGATAAATCCTGTTGACTTTATTAAAATAAAATAAAAACATAAAATATAATAGAACTTCTATTCAGATTCAACCTTCTCATTATTACTGTTCCCTTAATTGCCATTATCACTAAAAGTATGTACATAAACATACAAACTTGGAATGACTCACGCGTATATACTCCGATTACAAAAACAAAAACATAATTTACATGTTTACTCCGATCCTTCGTTTATCTCTTACCACTATAGTAAGTAATTCCTAATGCAAATTACTATACGAATGGTTTTTTCAGAGTTCATAAAAATTCTGCGTATTCATTCTCTCTACCACACAGAGACCAAAACACATTTCTCACGCGAGTTCATGAATTTATATACCCAGCGCAAATTAGCGCCGTAATTCAAATTAGAAAAGAAGAGCCGGCTCACTATATCCCCTTTCAAAGCTTGTCCGAGAGATACGGTGCCCCATTCGAAATAAGACGTCGCTCTCCTTCTCTCTCTCTCTCTCCCTATTCGCGCGGGGCAGTTTTTAAATATCCCGCGCTCCTCGCCGCGCCGACAATAAAGTAACTCTTCCCCCGTAAAGCGAGCCGATCCCCCCGCGCTGCAGCACACGTAACGCACCTTATACCTTTCCTATCTTTCTCTCTCTCTTTCTCGCGCGCGGGACTCCCCTACAATAACTTCTCGCGCCTTCGCTCGTGAATTTAATCTCGGGCCGGACATCTCTCCGCGGCATGTGGTTCGCGCGCAAATCGCGCGCTCTCTCTCTCCCATCCCCCGATTAATTCCGCGGCTAACTGTACGGCTCGCGCTAGCTCTCTCTCTCTCTCTCTCTCTCTCTCTCTCTCTCTCTCTCTTTCCAGTGCGATTTTATTATTCGTTATTTATTATGCGCGCGAGAGCAGTGAGAGGGGCTTACGGAAGCGTCGGAGCCCTGGTAAATTCAAAGTGCTGTTGACCCGAGGCTCGCTGGACCGAGACACACACCGCCGCGCGCCGCTGTTGGAGCGTGTATATATATACGCGCCGCCTATGGTCAACCGGAAGTGATTATAATGTAGTTTCGACAGGGAAACCAAGTGAGAGAAAGAGGCGCGAGAAGAGAAGGAATCTTCGGGAATGAGGATGATTATTATGCACGAGACGCGCGCGCGTGCATTGCAGAGCGAGGATCGTTATGGGCGGAGGAAGAGAGTGGGAATTGGTACAAGAAGAGGCGGGGGACGGGTGTGATGGATGAGTGCGAATTTCGGGAGTAATGGGGGAAGGGGGAAGTTGAAAGGTCGTTGGCTGTTTTAATTACGTAACGGGGAGTTAGTCAATGTGCTTTATTTTTGCATGCGAATGGGCTTGAAAGGAGGAAAGTAATGTCCGAATGTATGCAAAAGAGTTGCGTAATGGCAAATCCTATGGATAAGCTTTTATTGCGTGCACGAGAGGAAATGTTCTTGTAGGCTATATATTTATTCCTTTTTTTCGTTTAAAGTTCTGTGAAAAATGATCTTATTTGCAGTGAAATACCAAGAATTGAATTTATTTTTATTTTAATAAAAATTTTTTCTACAAATACGCAAATGTATCTAATGAGTAGAAATATAAAACCTATAAAAGTATTAGAGCTTTACACTTTGTCATTTTATTGACACAAATAAACAGAAAAATTGAATATTTACTAAAGAACGGGGTTCCTCCATGAAAAAGAATAATTTCAGTATATTTATAAATATTAAAATAACTTTGCATTCTTAGATGATTTCTTTATTAACGCTGCAGCGAGTTTATGAAGCGAAAGTATAAAAATAGAAATACCACAGCAAGTGTTTCATTATCATCCCACAATCATGAATTTTAATTTTCGTACACCCGTTGTGCGAACCATTTTCGTCGGAAACTCTGAGAAACTTTTGTTTCTTGCGAGTTCACACCTCCTTGTGGGAAACTATTCGGTAGAACTCGACAAAGCCAATATTGAATCCATCGATTTAACATTTACGTTTTGAAGCTGAATTTTTCGGAATGCACTCGAGAAATATGTGCATTTTAAATATTCGATTTAATATTCTCTAACGGTCAATTAACCTTTACAATATACATATATTGTTTTAAATCAAAACACAAGCTTTTAAACAACAGAAATTTCGCTAATGATTAAATAAATAACAGTTATTTGTGGATCTGAAGTTTGGATCGATGGAGTGAAAAGAAATAATTTTTTACAAATAAATCTTTGTTATAAAGTTATAGTTGATACTATAAAACAATAAATCTACAAGCAAAATTAATATTGAAGTGAATTCAAACATTTTTTTCATCGTTGCACTATACAATGTTGCAAACCACATACTATAGCTATTTACCAAGACGATTAGTTTTTGTTACCATAGGCGCTAAAACATCATACACATTCTTGCACGTGAGCTTTATCAAACTGTAAAAGGAGATCGCATTAAACCGAACGATCCGTGGTAAATTGTAACGAATACCTGAAGAAATTGTTTATTCTACATAAACGCGCAGTACTTCCAATAATTGGTAGAATTTGCGATGCGATGCTTCTCCGCGCGGGAACAGTTAGATATACCTTCGTGTATAGCGGCACGATCACGACGCGAGAGAGTTACAATGCAGTCGCGTGGAAAATATTGCGGAAAATCACGTATTGAGTGCAAAGGAGCGGGAGGCACGCGATCGCCCCTTTGTACTTTGGATTTCGTGACAAAACGATGTTAATTTTACACGGTCGCGCGTGCCAGCGGATCTTCCCTCGGCTCGAAATGTTTAATTAAATAAAACTTTATTTCCGACGAAATTTAGAACGGTTATAGGCTCGACACGATCGACCATTGTCACTGCATTTTACCCATCACCAAAGTGGTATAGTTTAATTCTTACTAAAGTAGTATTCTTACCAACGTTTTTTGTTTCATTTATTATATCCTTCAAATAGAAAAATGTTATAACGAAGCCGCTTTTACAGCGATTATACCATTATTCGTATCAATTAACGCCCATTTTATGTACGTCAAAGCCTTCTACCTCTATACCCTCCAGCTCTCGCCATTAGCGGAACATTTTTATTTTATCATTAACGCCATAAACGCGCGAGCCACATTCTCTTTACGATCGCCCACGTAAATTGAAAGAAACGCTTTATACTACAATCGCGCGCGCGCGGCCGAGTAATTGCGCTTGAAACGCATCCTATATACCTGTATACCCACCCTGCGCGGACAGCTCGCGCAATTACGCGCTGTGGCCCTAACGAAGCGATGCGCCTGCGAATATTGCACGCAATAAAGCTCGCACATATATATAATAAAAATAAAAATAATATTAATGATATCCTTTGCGCACCTGCGCACACAGACATACACACGAATAGTCAATAATGGACGTTTCTGGTTGTTTTCAGGCTACGCGAGCAGCGCCTCGTGTCCGCGCATTTGTCCGACGAGCGGGGAGCCGGTATGCGGCAGCGATGGTGTCATTTACGCGTCCTCCTGCGAAATGCGGAAGAAGACCTGCGGCAAAGGTAAGAGTATAGCTGCACGCTGCACGCGAGCCAGAATCTACATGTGCATGTGTGTGTATGCGAGGCTAATTCAGAATTGTAACGAAGACGTGTGTGCAAAAGGGGGTGAGAGGAAGAGTGAGAGAGAAGAGACGGAGAGAATGAGGAGAATGTGTGTAAGAGGCGAGAGACAGAGGTGTAGAACCGTGGAAACTGCTGCAGTGCGCGGAGAGAGAAAAATTTACAGTAACCCGCGCGCTCGTGGCATTAAGTTGTTACTGCGCTTTAATTAGCGCGCTAATTAAATTAATTAATTGAAGAACGGTGTGACACGCGCTGCGTTCGGAGCGAATGGGGCTCGTATGATTTCGGCTGTTTCTCCAGGTGGTTATGATTACTATATCGAGAATTTAATTAAGACATTATAATTGGATTTGTAAATGTCTAATGAGACGATCGAGTTGGAGGTGGATGATTTTGTAGATGAGTTCTGAGCGTGTAGTTGTGATTCTGTTTTAATACGATGATGATAGGTATAGTTAACCTACTAATGATAAGTGCTTGAGTCGTTAAAGAAACTCGAGTATTTTAGCAATGAAAATTATACTCGGGAAAGTAAAATATGTAGGAAACTGGGAATAATTATCGGTTTGCAAATAAGCAATTCATTAAATGTACTGCATTTATTGTGCAAAAGGAGGTCTATATAACTTTAATTTTTATATTCAAGTAATTCCATGATACACTTCTTACAATAAAGATTTAGACGAGATTACTTTTAATTCTCTGGTTCTATTTTTAAGCCTCGCATCTTATTAAAAGTTAAGTATACGTGGTGTGCGTTGTTCTCTCAGCCACATTCTTTTCCTTACATTGTAAACCACCGTTGAAACTAGAGAACACGTGAAAAAAGGAATCAAAAGAATAAGAGTTCGTCGCTATCCTAATTAAGAACAGGCACCTCGTCGCAGGCGCGTTGATGCTCATCCCGTGCAAAAAAATCTAATTGCGTCATCTTCACTTTACGATACGATTCCACGAAAATGCTCGAGTTCGCAATGTTGCAGGTTTGCGCGCAAATTGGCCAGCACCGGGCTGTGCCACCGCCGCGTTCATGAGTCGCTCAAGTGCGCGTTGATGTGTATTCCAGAAAGTGGGTGGCGCGGCAATTTTTTTCATAGTTCGCGGGAACTGTATACGTATGCGAAAGATGCCTTGAGGGGGTTAGCGAAGGAGACGCGAATTATTTTGCTTTTTGGTCTTTGAACAATGATACTTTCAACTTTTAGAGGATGTACTTAACTTTAGAGGAATAGTCTGGGTTTCTTGGCATGGCTAATGATTTTAAAGGAAAAGTTTGTTCGGCGCTAGGTGCTCCAATTTACCTTCTACCTTCTGGACTTTAAATGCAATGCAATTATTTGGCGCTCTTTACTATGATACCTAGCTCGATATAGAATAGCGTAATTGTACGTGTGAATATGTGGGTGTGTGATTGAGCGTGTATATGTTAGGATAAAAATAATAACCATTTAATTAATACGTCATTATAACATATATTATCTCACACTTCTTTTAAAAATTGAGCACATAAGTTTTCTTTATTTGATAACTGTTAAAGTAATTGCGGATGAATATTTTTTTTTCTTTGGTTACACATGCATACAAAAATAAAAAAATGCTGTACTTTTGAGTAGACCACCCTGGTCTTATATGTATTTTGGTCTCTCAAACACGAACTGGTCGTTTGATTGCTCCATCACGTCAGAATTTTGAGATATCTGAAGTATATACAATTTTTGAGATACCTTAAAAAACAAAGTGAAGAAATTTTGTTATCAATTGATTTTACAAAATAATGTATAGCAATGCTTGTTCCCTTCAAAATCCACTTTGGATCATTCTTCTGATTTTCTTCTTTTTTCAAGAAAGAATAGATCACTTTTTTATTTTTATATGTCTGTGTTATTACATCCGCAATATTGACAATCATAATCAAATCATAAATACTTCAATTTTTTATAAAAATGAATATTCTATGCTACCTCTGAAACGATGAATATTATATCCATTTACACATCCTCCCTCGCATCCTTATATTCTCTCTCTCCCCACTTGGCACACATCCTTAAATCCAACCAAAATAAAATAACACACAACATCTCTTTGCGCAGGCGTGAGCGTGGCCGTGGACAAAGCATCCTGCCTGCGCTCAGCGGGCAGTAAATGCGAGCACCGCTGCCCGGGCGACCAGGACCCGGTCTGTGGCACGGACGGTCGCACCTACCTGAACAAGTGCATGCTCCGGGTGGAGATCTGCCGGGTGGGCATCGAGCTCTCGCATCTTGGGCCCTGCAACAACATATCAGCCCACCGGGAGAACTGTCCGGTATCCTGTGACTATGCGCCCCTCGACGGTCCAGTATGCGGCAGTGACGGCAATGTCTACAAGTCGACGTGTCAGATGAAGCTGCTCACGTGCGGGTGAGTACTCGGATGATGGGAGGAGTGTGATGCTGATGCGGCGTGGTTCTGGTTTGAAGCGATGATTTTTATTTCGTTGGTTAGAAGGAAGAGTATTTTGAAAAGTGAGAAATTTATATCAGTGAGCGAAGCTACGCGGCGGATTTTGTTTATTTTAGAGTCGAGCTTTAATGTATTCATTCATCTTTTATACTTTTTAGATCGCTTGGAATAATTTCTGTAATTGCTTTTCCATCAATTGATAACGACGTGATAAAATATTCATTCGATTTACATACTTGGCGCGGATGTGTTAATTGACAAATTAATTTTCATTTATCAAAATGTTTAGAGTTATTTAGATAGACGAGTGAAGATGCTTATATTATACGAATACGATTAGCTTGATTTTATTTGGCAATAATGTAGTAGGTACGGTAAATTGAGTTGTTTCACAGTTTCTAGTCCAGATATAATTTATTTGATATGAATCGATAATAAACGATAATTTGTAAGGTTTAGTAAAGGTATAAGTTGAATAATTGAAGTTAATGTATGAGGATATGATTTAAGTTTTATCCATTATTTAGTTAAGCGATTTTAATTTTGTTTCATTATACTGTATAATGCCATATAACTTTTGACCGCAACAATTACAACTTTATCAAGCATATAACTTTACAAAGATTGAATAAATTTAGTAAAAACATAAAAAGTTCAATTATGCAAATCTTTCAAACAAAGAAACCAAGTTACTATTCATTACTCTCCAGTGATATATTCTTTTGGCTAAAAGATGTGAAATACCCCTTTTTGATAATACAAGCAAATCCAAATAAAGATGGCTTCATAAAGCCGCTTTAAAAGCACACAACGAAAAAAGTCGCCCTACTTCATTCATTTTTCAACGAAAATAAACCCTCCCCATCCCTTCTACGCTCATAAGTCGATTATAAACTTCCGAACTCAAAAGAATCGTCTCCCCCCTTCCACCCCTGATCAAAAACACATTTCTCTCGAACCTCTATCAGCCGCCAAACGAACCGCGAAAACTTCATTCGAACATAAATTACCCTCAAATGAAAAAAAACGCCTCCTCCACCTCCATTGCGCAAGCGGTTGCCAATACGTTAAAAAGGGGGGCAACTATATACGCTTAGCCCCGAGTGCTAGTGATGTATCTCTCCCTCCCGGCGCGGATTATCGTCGACCAGCGAGCGTAGGTAGGCATTTTCATTTGGCTGGGTTTCAGCCAATTTTTATCGCTCGCTTCTTTTTTCTTTTTTCCGCTATTCCTCTCTCTCTCTACGCCGCATGCAGCCAGGGCGTGGTGAGGACGAACAAGAAGCACTGCCAGACGACGAGACACTGCCGGGAGTCCTGCTGGCGCGGAGCCAAGCCAGCCTGCGGCAGCGACGGCATCCTCTACGCGAACACCTGCAAAATGCGAGCGAAGAACTGCGGGTACGTATACACACCTACACACATACACGTATACATTATGTGTATATACATACATTAGGGATTATGGTGAATCGGTCGACCTCTCGTTGACCCCGTTATTCACAGAAGCGCGGGGGCCAAGAGAGTTTGCCTTTTCGGAAAAGCGCTTTAATCGTGGACGGGGGGTTAATTAAAGTTTTAGAGGAATTTTCATTTGGAGGCTTCTTCGCAGCCAAGCCGACGGGCCGAATTTCTATCATCCTTATGCGCCAGATTCATCCTGCTTAGAGTATTATACGTTACGCAAATTTCGCCTTTTTGAAATATTATAAATATCACGAGTGTCGGATGAGGTATTTTCGTGTTCCACTTAATTAGAGAGCTTAATTAAAGCTATCCGCTGAAAAGCTCGGTATTATATACGGAATATGCGCATAAATTTTCTTCTCCTCTGTACTGCCACGGGTAAATGTTATTGCAAGTAAAAAAATTTTTCCTTATTTTTCTCGTATACGTATATGTCCGTGAGCGGTGGTGAAGGCAAAAAGCTCACATTACCACGCGGAGCTTTTCATGAATATAAAGTAGGGGATCTGCTCGAGCTATGTACCCGTCTGCTATTTTCGAATTCATTATGCGAAATTTTATCTTTAGTCTGGATTTTCTAAACTCTACCTCGAGCGAAGTGAACATTTCGATTAAGATTACACGTTCTATCTCAAAAGTATTGTTTTACGTTTAACTTTTAAAATTCATTCAACCGTAGATCTTCACAGCCAATGGATTCCTCTGGCAAATCAATTCCATTAGCCGAATCGCGGAAAAGCTTCTCGCCTCCGCAAGCTCTCCCTCTTTCACTCGCGGAACTCTCCTCGACCTTTGCCAATAAAATTCTTTCTCGCCCAATCCGCGCGCCGAATACTCATGAGAGTCGTCCGCGAAACCGCGCGAGACTAACGGTACACTTATTACACACTGCAAAGTTCGCGTTGGCACTACTAAAAATACAGAAAAAAAAGAATACCTAACAATCGATGTTTCATGGGGCTCTGTTTTACAGAAAGCACGTATTCGAGGTACCGATGTCCTTCTGCGTGTCGCGGGAGAGGACGCCCGGTAGCCCAGCCACCGCCTGCCCCCTGGACTGCAAGAACGAGCCGGATATTGCCGTTTGCGGCAGCGACGGAAGCATTTACCGAAGCGAGTGCGAGATGCAGATGCTTAATTGCGGGTGAGTGTGCGACTTCGTATACATATATAGATGTAGTGCAAGAGCAACGAATATTAATTTCGGCGGGTGGTATATAGCTGTTGGAGTTCTAATGGCGGCAGTGGGCAAGTTATGCTGAGATGCTTGAATGCCAACGTTAATTTATGCGAATTCATGTTGGAGGTTTGAGTTCGT
>JAPYZO010003764.1:0-12172 GCA_030522905.1 Torymus flavipes | reverse complement strand
ATATATATATATATTAAACAAATTTTAGTCATATGAACCTACAAAAACCGTTATTTTGTTAAATAGGAACGTACGGTAAAAAGTGTTTCCATCTCTCCCTCAATGTGGTGTCTGCATGTGCATTTGAGTGTATGTGTGTGTGCACATGGACCCATGTGTGTGGTTAAATTACAATAAACACAACCCCTTTCCGTTGCTCAGATATCCTCCAGTTCAATTTGGCGAGAAATGGAGCGCGGCCAAATGGGCACATATATTGTTTTAGAGTGAGGGAGAAGCAAACAATGTGTACCAACGCTCTGTGCAAACTCTTTTAGTTGTACGATTTGCTGAGTGCTCCAAACCTATGCAGCAGCTGTGCGACAATTCCACGGTCATTACAGAAATATCGATCCCTGTGAGAGCTTTCATTTACTGGGCAAGTAATTATGATTGCTCCTGCGCACCACTTGTCGGGGCACTGGGGCTTATACATCGTAATAACTCTTTTCGAATCGTTTTAGTACTCGCTCCGCATGCCTGTTGTACGAGTGGCAGCAAATGGCCAAGAGCACAAGTCCTTTTTTCGTCAGAGCCTACGTGTGAGCATTTGTAAATTTGGGTCCGATTTTTTTTATTTCTCTACCCAAGACTATCATTTCCTAAAAGTTTCACTATCGCATGTTTTAATTTAAAAAGAGAGTGCCAAAAGATATAGACCTTCTTGAGTTGAAAAATTTACCCTGCAAAATTGCATCGATTCAAGTAATAATTTTGTTGGAATTAGTGAATCTGAAAATTTTTTTGTTGAACAAACTTCTTAAATATTCTGATTTTAAATATTTCATTTTTTTTTTGTTCTTCCAAAGATTAACATTTCTATGTAGGAAAAAATGAAATAAAATGAGTTTTATGGAGCATATAAATTTCGCCGTAAATACGAGTTAGGGCAGGAGTGAAGAGTTGCTTTCCAGAATTGAAATAAATGGGGAAAAAATTTGACTAATTCGCTGGAGTGGCTGGCACGCGCCTGATGCTGTAACTTTAATATAAACGGTTAATAGACACGAGGCACACCGGAAGGGACATCAGCCGAATGACACGCAGTCATTTAGGACTCGTTGAAGTATATACGGCATTCGTGCAGATGTAAAATATTCTGTTGATCGATCCTTTGTTTAATTTCGTATTGCACACTTGCTTTGAACACACGCACACACATATATTAAGTACTTTAATGGAACCAAACAAGCAATGAAAAACTTCATGTTACTATTAATGTTTACAATTAAGTATACAATGAAAATAGAGTTCATTGATAACGTAAATAATTGGGGAGAAAATAAATTTTCCTGCTCACGCACGAATGAGTAAAGTATGGCTATATGGGCATAAATCTTTGAGTAGGTCATTTCCGTTTTTTTGTCTATTAAAAGCTAACATTGCGCTAAAGTATCAATTTCCTGCCTGTTTGCTATACGACGAGTATTTTCTGGGCAATCTTAAGCTCGAAAAGTGATTGAATCATTCATTCGCTCTATAGATCTGCGAATCGTGAATCACGAAGATCTCGCATCTGCGCGTTTCTGCTCTGAAGCGCTTCATTATCGCCGGAGCAATGCAATAGCGTGACGACTCGTTCGGTGCTGCTGTCATCGTCGAATGACCTCTTTTATTTCGATGATGACTGTAATGAGAGGGAGTGCAGCACTGCACAACATGTACTGCGTCGATTTTGTTACCGCTAAACGATCCTTTCCACTCTTCATGCGCGCCTTGTCGCTCGAGTTGCACTTACCTAATATCCATCAAGCGCTCATGAAATAGCTGCTACACACCGAGGAAATAGCCGTAAGGCATGGTGTTTTTGCAGCAATTGAAAAAGCTTCCTTGATTAATTGCCAGCCGGACAACAGAAGAGCTTCGTTAATGCTGCTTGCAAAGAAATTAGGCCGGAAACCCGGCTTTGCAGGCTAAACACATGGCCGAAGGCAATTAAAACACGGCCTTTTTTTCATTCTATTTCCAAGGCTTTGCTCTCTGCGAATAAGTCTATAACTTTATCTTTTCCTCACTCTCAATATATAGAAATTAAAAGGACGAATAAATGATAAGCTCTTGGCCAAAGATACATATGTGCAAATCAGCGGACTACTGCCAAACAACTGGGGTATAAAAACGGAAAAATTTTTTTTTGAGAGCACACTTACCAGACAAGGTTTTTCTGATTCCTTAGGTGTCCCCCTACACCAAACTACTCGTGAACACGGATTATCGTTTGCGAAACGTTTTTGCCGACAAAAAAATTTTTCTTATAGAAATTTAATTTAAAATAGCGATTTTTCCCGAATCCACGCGTAACTCAATCATTTTTGGTCATTTTTCGCGATTTTCAAATGCACGTAGCTTTGCACAGAATCGACCGATTTAAACGATTCTCATCTCAAATTAAAGCTCTTTTCTTCTATACTTAATCGCTTTTTTGTGGAATTTGGTTTGGCTTTTTCAATAGTTTGCTATTGGTTAATCATCAATCCCTACTTTTCGTCCATTTTTCCCATGTTAAATTTCTATAAGAAAAATTTTTTTTGTCAGCAAAAACGTTTCGCAAACGATAACCCGTGTTCACGAGTAGTTTCGTGTAGGGGGACACCTAAGGAATCAGAAAAACCTTGTCTGGTAGGTGGCCCTCAAAAAAAATTTTTCCGTTTTTGTACCCCAGTTGTTTGGCAGTAGTCCGCGGATTTGCACATATATATATGTATCAGCTGTACAGTTATTTTTGATAAGGCGAATTAAATGATTGATCGCGCACCTCTGTCGTAGCTTTTTTATTGAAACTGATGGCACGGATACTTACACATTGCGCCGCGAAGAGGCGCCTAGAAAATGCCCGTATGTCGCGTTTCAATTAACGAAGCGAGCCACCGGATGCTATTCGGGATGGATGCGGTGAGTCAAACTGCGGAAATAGGCCCAACGAACGGCGTCGACTGCTTCAATTAGAAGGTGCTTGCATTCGTCGAATTATTTTGCCTCGTCCCTCTTCTTCGAATGTCGCATTTCAGTCGTCACATTTTCATTGGTAGTTTAGTACTTTTTTCCCCGTTAAAAGAGCGTATATCTATATAACGTGTTATTTCGGTGTGCAGCAATAAGACGTGTTTGGGTACCTAAGTTGTCTTGTTGTGTATATATATGTGTGTGTGTGTGTCGGTGTGTGTGTGTGTGTGTGTGTGTGAGGGGCGGTATACGAAATCGTGGACGGAAGGTCTTGCAGGCCGCGAGGTGGGCGCGCAGCGCTCGATAGAGCACGTGCACGGTCAGACAACGCGCCGAATGACACGTACGTCGCTTTCACGTATACCTCGCAGCTATACACTTATCAGTATACGCGCAGCTTCAATAAAGGCGTACGCGTCGATAGATCGCGAGTGTGTGCCGTCGGAAATAATTCACCAGAAACAATTACACGGCCGTCTGACGAAGCTAATTGAAGCCATTCAAGATCATGAAAGAGGGAGCAAGAAAAGTTTCTCGTATCCCTCTGTTTTGCGGCTGCGTGTGTGTACATATATATATATATATATATATGTAAAACCGAGTAGTCTCTTTTACTTTCATTTATGCCTCTAATTTTTCTCTCTCTCTCTCTCTCTCTCTCTCTCTCTCTCTCTCTCTCTCTTTCCCTTTTGCGAGCCCCGCTGACAATTCTCTCCCTCGTGAACGCGCGCGCTCAATGTGTTCTAATAAAGTAGAATCTACACAAGTAGGCCGAAGGCTTACTGTTGTGCCGCGGGAATACATTTCCGGTCACCATCATGCCCTCTCTTTATCTCGCTCTCTTTTCATTCGTTTCGTTTTACACTCCAGCTTCTCTACTTAAATCTCTCCCTCCTTAATTCTCTTACATTTTACTCATTTGCAGCCTCTCGCTTATATTATATATAGCTAAATGCTACGCTACTCGATTCAAAATATATATATGTGTGTGTGTGTAATTGACTGGTATTTCTTTAATTTTTGCCATCGCAATATGGTCCAATCTGCTTGAACTTGCGGCAAATTGCTCAAAATTTGCTGTTTACAGTGCGTTTTTCTTTCGTACATTCCCATCCGAGGTGTTGCGCGAGATGCGGGGAGAGAGAGAGAGAGAGAGAGAGAGAGAGAGAGAGAGAGAGAGAGAGAGAGAGAGAGAGAGAGAGAGAAGAGAAGAGTTCGTCTGCGTGGCTGTACTCATTCATTTGGCCATTCTGGCACAGTACTCGTTCATTCATTCATTTAACACTTTTGTGCGAGCCGGAGATACGGGTCTTCCGACACTATCTTGCTCTTTCGTGCTCCTGGGAACGTCTTAACTGATTTGTACAGCGTTATTAGGGCTAATGTCCGCCCGTTTTCGCATCCGGTCATTACAAGCCTGTCTAGCAAATGCCTATCAATTTTTCAAAATCATGTATTTATCAACTAAAGTCATTTATTGACATCATCGACATTATTGAGTTAAATGCACTATATGTATATACACTTGTATGGCCAGCATGAAGAAAGCGTATATTAGAGTCGTCGCGTGTGTGCAATCTGTCGACAGGCTGTATATTTGTAGTTTGTAACAAGTATTTAAGTTGCTATAAGAATTTTGAAAAGCGAGTGACTGTCCGAAGCGAAAGGATTATTAATATTCTGGTGAGGAAGTCAGATAGCGTCAGCCGGCGGAGCTCCCAGTCGCAGGCTTGCGTCAGCTCCGAGCAGAGGTACTTGACTCTATCCTTGAATCTGGCTATAGTGGCGCGAAATTGAGCCTAATCGAAAGGCTGCGTCGCAGGAGCGAGACTGTCTATTAGAGGCCGTGCGCGCGCGAAAGTATCACGTCTGTTCCCCTCCCGGCGCGCCGCGGCGTGCAGAGAAAGAAGCCCCATTCCCGGTGAAAACTAGTCGCCGCCCCAACCGCTGTCCCGCACCCCAGCTTTCGAGCACAATGCGACACGCCGCCCCGCGCGCAGATCCATTGAGAGCGCGCACATATGAGCACCCCTCTAGCCAGCGCGGCGAACCTCATACGGACTTTCTTTGCCGCCTGCATCCCAGCTTGTTGCGCTTGTTCCCTGCCGCAGCCATTCAAAATGGCGATGTCATAATAACCGCAGCCGAGACTGCCGATCAATAATCGATTCGAGCGACAGAGAGAGCCTACTCTCCCCCGGCCTTTCCTCTGACTCGCGAGTTGCCACCGCAGTCGCATCATTAGCCGGTAGCCCGGCCAATATGGAAGGTGTAAAGATCACACGATTAATAACTGAGTAAATGTCGCGTATACCTAACGCTATAGCGAGCGCTATAGACCGCATTTTCCGAGCTATATATACACTCTAGGCTTTAGCTCGTGTGTCGTACATATACGTTCCATGCAGACGCGTGGCAAGGCAGTAGTGCGAGCGGGAGTAGGAAAAAGTTAGCACGCAGCCCGAAGACGGAGATAGCGAGGCACAGGGCAGTTAATACCTTGGCAGTCGCGCATACCAGCGGGCACTCGCCACTTGGCGCAATTGCCCGCGTGAGTGTTTACCGTCCCCTCGCGCTACGTGACGCTATGCTGCGAGAACTGCCGAGGAGCTGAGAGGCCTGCCAGTGCGGCTCACATCTACACTCCGCTGCTGGCGCGCTTCGCCGAATCCCTCAATCTCGCCGCCCGCGAGTCATCAATTCAGGCAATTAGAGCGCCAGCCACATCGCCAGTTCGCCGGCAGCGCATACCTTGCCCCTCCCTCCTTTCTTTGCACTTAGCCTCGTCTTTGCACTTGCTTTGTGCAAACTTTGCTTCCAGCCGTGCGCGCTAAACTGGCCGAGGCCCGACGCTCCGAGCGAACTGCCTCTACGTTCGCGCAACAACAAAAGATACCTGGAGAAATTTCTTTCCATTTCCAAGTTTTTACATAACTAATTCGGCCACCTTGAACAGAAAATATTTTTCATGCTTCTACGAGCATTTTCAGAAATAAGCAACACTGTTAAAGAGACAAAATAAACATATAGTACATCTCCAAGAGTGACATTACATCACCTGAAGCCAAACTGTAAAAAGAGCGCTTTCGCTATGCTTCGTCATGTTTAGCTTTTTTCTTCTTTCAAGGCATAAACGTATACATTAAAATACATCGAATACTATAGAAAGAAAATTACGGACACTTCAAAAATAAAATTAGCCTTGCTAAGAGTTAAACAATTAAACTGGCTAATTATATACTTAGCGCGTGTGTAGCTAATACGGCCACTTTTCCAATTAACACTCTTGTAAACAAGTTCACAAGTCAAAATGCTTCGAAAAATTTCCAAACAGTTTATAAACCATATTTTTTCACATTTTGAACTGCTTATATGTCTAATTAAGCTTTTCCATAAAGTGGGGCTGGGGAAATGTGTGCGTGTGACCGAATTAGATCTATGCCTCGTGTTTTCTTGTAAGAGACTAAATGAGTAGTTGAGAGACGTAACTCTTGAAATAAAGGTACGAGTTCAATTCTTTAAAAACGGAAAAACAGGCAGTAACTTTGAAAATTTATAAACAATAACAAAACGAATACTGGCAAACTCTATCGTTTCCTAAAGCATATTAAAATTTTAGGAAAAATATATTTTTTCTTGTTGTTCAATTTTTATAAATAAATATACGATATAGAATCAATCTTTCTGAATTCTGAAAACAGTTAACTATTTTTTTAAGTAAAATCCCGAGAGCTGTCACATTTCTATAATATTTAGCTACGAAATAGCAATAAAATTTAGCCTTCTTATGCCATTGCTAGTGCATATGGGAAAGACGAAAGTTTTTAAATAAAATATCATGTCAGGGGGTTAGGTTGAGTAACCGGCTACTTATCTCTTGAAAAGGAAGGCCACTTTTATAATTACCTTTAGTATAATTAATTAAATATATGCCTTAATGTACTTTGCGAACAGTTTACTGCTTTTAGTGTTTGAAAGAGTTTATCACAAAGTTTTTTTCAATGTTTCTATGTTTTTCTATCATATTGTAAAGTTTAACGATCAATTCAAATTACTTACGAAAAGATATGCCTAAAAAAAGAATTTCGACGGTTTTGGGGACGCTGAAAAGGTGAATTATCTCTGATTTTTAACATTTTAATTCCAGATTGAGACAAATCATGTGCGGAAGGTATTTAATAGTATATTACGTACCTAGGGAGGAAAAAACTGGACAGTTTAATTAATGATGATTGTTCATTTTCATATATATATATATATTTGATAGCTAATACTTTTGTTTTTTTTGTTTTTTTTTTTAAATCTACTTTTTCTAAATCTCGTTTTTGCTACAATTCTGCAGTGTTTAAGTACTTTTCCATGCCAACAGCATGGCTCCCATATCTTCCCATGTTAAAACACAAATTTTTAAACAATATTATTTCAAGTATTTGGTCGAAAACTTGCACTTAAAACTATACCAATTTGTTTTTAAAAAATCTGAACCATAACAGCCTTCAATATTATTTTCATATGCAGAATTTACGATTTTAATAAAACCACCTTAAGTAGTAAATTTCATTGTGTATCCCATCTATTTGGAGTAATAACGGCTGCTTCTGTCATCCTACTATAGATTAATTTCAAACCAATTGTGAAATTCACATATCACTTAAAATAGGTGCAAAAGTTACTTAAAAATTTTTTCACTGTATTGAATAAGCAGCCCTTGAAAAGCGTTTTACAAGATTATTTTGGTTTAATTTATGAAATTCCCGCTCAAACTGCAGTTTACGCATAAATTTTCAATGCAAACATAAGCGCAAGTATATTTCGAGCTTCTTAAATTATTCACTTCTAAAACTGGCCTTACAATTGTGAAATACATTGTGTGGACTTGATAATTATGTTTGCTTACAGTTTGACAATGTATTTTATAAAGCATCACACCTTGAAAGTGTTGCGAAAACTTTAGTATAAATAGCGTCTAAAATCGAAGTTATTATTTTATTCAAATGATACTTTAACCACTTTACACATTTTTCTTTACACTATCCACGTCATCGCCTATTAGAACAAGAAATTAGTTATGTCTACAGAGTATCGAAAAGCTACCTAGTATAAGATAAAATGTATAACGTTTGGCAGTAAAGTAATTGAAGTGCTAAAAATATCTGTATTACATAAAACTAATTTTTTTTATTATTCTAAAATAATAGATTATCTTTAAAAAATCCAAGGAGTCTACTATTATTATGATAAGATGGAATCCCTTAATTTTACTTCCTGAACTGTTTGTATTGTAATAAAATGATGGAAAGTATAGGCAGATGGATGGATGAAGACGATGTCGCCCTGTTGGGAGGGCCGAAAGTAGCTTAGTGTGAGAGAGAAAGAGAGATATGGGCGTGTGTAAGTTGCGAGCACGTACGCCAGACTCGCGAAGCCATCTGCCTCTATATATGCATTCTTTCGCTTTTCCCGCAGCAAATGTGCTCTCTAGAGGTTTTCCAAGTTTCTTGTTTGAGCTGCTATTTATGGGATGCATTCCTCGCATTGTTTTAGCGGCCAGTTGGAGTCTGGCAACTTTGGTCGAGCGCACGGCCGCCTGGAGAAACAGCCAATTTGACTATCAGGTCGTTATTGTCGTGTCGCGCGAGCGTCGCGCATTCATTGCGGCAGCTTTCGCTGCTCTCCCGCCTAGGCCCTCCTGAGCGCGCATTATCTTATTTATGCCTCATTGTCTCAATGCGTATCATGCCTCGCTCTCCCTCTCCCCCTCTCTCTCTCTCTCTCTCTCTCTCTCCTCTAGCCTGTCGACAGAGACGCGTACGCTGCACTTGCGCAGCGCTCTTTCTGCGTCCCCGGCTCATCCAGCCATCACCTTTATTACACGCGCGGACTTGAGTGCGTCATCTGCTAAGGCTCGCGATTCGCGTGCACACGGACTTGTATAGACCGGGACAGCACTTTAGCAACTGAGCCAGCGTATTTGCTCAAAGGAGAATATTAGTGCAGCTGACACTTTGTCCAATTAGCCCCTTTATTTAATTATCCTATATAAAGGTGTATATTGCCAGCACAATATTGTTCTAGTTTAAACATCATAGCAAACATTGTTAATCTAATCAGTGCTGATCGATAAATTACGTAACTCGGGCAGAGCCGCGCGGTGAAGCGCATATATAGCATACCAGTGCTGCACGAGCTTAAATCTTTAAACCGTAAGTAGGCTCTATAGTACTCCGCCGCATTGATTTCAGCAGTTGGTATAGAAATGCCCCCACTAATGTTTTCCCCGTCGCGAAAGGGGTTTACACGCTGACTTTTGATTACACAAGAAATGTCGCCTGATTAAACGCGCAGTAAAGACACATCAAACAGTAGAGCCTGCATCTTGTATGATTCAACGTGTTTTTCTCATCGATCAACGGCATAAATAGCCTAGTGCCCTGTCGATTCAACTAAAGTGTCAAGCGGCAACATAGCTTCCGTGACTTATACTTTATCCTTATACACGCAAGAAAGCTTGAAATCCGATAAAAGTTAAATTAATTACACATATTACATACACGAGTGAACATCTTGTATCCTAGCGTTTCTATAAATATATACGAGAAAATGACAGTGCATGTATAATAATGATACTTTTTATAGTATTTATTTGTCAAGTAGCATATGTTCTATAGCAATATAATAAGCATATCTTTCCCTCTTGTCTCCCTAGCTCGATTGATGTTCTTGCAGCCTAGCATTGAGGTACTTTGAAAAGCGACGGAAGCTATAAAATCATGCATCGATCGCGTTTTTATTACATTACTTTATAATTTTATCGGCCTCCTCTATTTTTCAGTGCAATGTGTATTTTTTTATCGAACCTTTGCATAATTTCTACTTGAGTCAAAGTCCCTTCAAGTACTTACATGATTTGTAAACAATATTATTCTACTTGACACTACCTAACTGAACTGATTTATTAAAGTCACAAACCAAATTCTACGTTATGCGAGCATTTTCTTTGCTTCCGTATATGGAAAAATTCACTCAACTATCACAAGTTTCAAAAAGCTTAAATGATAAACAACATTTTTTTAGGCACATCTCCAGAACATAATTTCTCTAGTTTCACACGTCGTACTGATCTTACTTTTTTGTGATGCGAATGTTCATGATCATTAGAAAGCCACCCAGTCAAGTAAAGTTGTCGATAAAAAGTTCAAAATTAAACGTCAAAATACAGATAACACACCGACAAGTAGAGAAAATTAATAAGAGTTTTCACAACTTGATAAAAATAATTTTTAATAATAAATAATCTTAATATATGAAAAACAAAAAAACAGTAAGTTGTCCTTTTCTGATATTTTATAGCCGAGTAAACCAGTAAGATGCAGAAGGTCTATTTCATCAAAACTTAAATGGCTTTAGCTAATAGAAATTTCTTAAATGTATATAAACAAAAATTAAAATACTATAAAGAAAGTAAATTTATGCAGAATTTGATAAGTGTGTTATGTATCATTACACTATCGTAGATTACATTTAGTACACATTCAAACATCTCTGACGAATTTGAAAATCATCAATCGAGTTCTTGGAGATACTGACAGTATTTATAGAAGCTGCGTAATTCTAACTGTAGTTAATTTTTGTATTCTTATAAAATGATTTGTAAATGTCTCGTAATTTAGTATATTGATTTTAACATTTATACGTATGTATTTAATAGTTTTAAAAGAGTACGGAAAAAATTATTTTTTTCATTCAACTTACAGGTTTGTTTTCCCTGGCCTTGGTTTTGAAAGAATGAGAATGGTTTATCGGTCGGTGCTCGGGGTCGAAGTGAAACTCGAGGACCCAAGGACTCTGGCGCATCTTTGCTGCAGAGAAGGCCAACGGAGTATACTTTATGGTTATACCGTAGTAATAAAGAAATTTCGCTGAGCTTGGCTTGGGTGCCACGAACTGGCCAACCATACCTCGGTCCATTGTCCTCTGCCGCTTGATGAACAAATATGCCGTGTTTTGACAGTTGGCGGGTTCTTCCTGTTAATTTTATGGCGCCAACTACTTTTCAGACTTTAACCTTTTTTTTTTCTTCAACCAATCGCTTTAACATACTAATCTCGTTTATATTTAATTGCCGTTTGCATACTGAGCACGAATTTGAAAGTAGAGCGTAAATGTGTAGAAGCAAAAGTATAGAAATCTAAAGTAATAAAATGAACTGTTACTTTTAATGAATTTATTCAGTAAATAGTAGTTAAAGCCGAAAAAGAAACGTTATTGAACTTTGTGCAAATTTTCAAGTAATATATATATATATATAAATTGATTTGTAATAGGAGTTAGGATTCAGGATGGATAAAGTGCAATCAGAAGACATATCTATAGAAAAAATGTTTGGACATTTATTCACGGATGTACGTATACATGTCTCATCTCTCCTCGCTCTTGAATTTCTTTACGTATATGTACAACTATTTTCGATCTTTGACATCGATAATACGATAATAATAATAATAATAATAATAATAATAATAATAATAATAATATTACAATAATAATAATACTAATATACACACGTGTATATATATATATATATATATATATATACAAATATATATATACATATATATATATATATATATATATAATATAATACAATAATAATCTTTGCGGTATTCGTATATGTACAATGTCTTTTCTAATATATATATATATATATAACAAGTTAGCGGGCCTAGCTCGGCAGCCGGCTTCGCATCGTTCCCCGACAATGGTAAAGCTCTCGACGTTGTTCATTCGCGAAACTCTCGGCCGATCGGCTATCAGTCTGTGCACGGCTCTCCGCGGGAGGGTCCGGAGGTCACTCGGCGCGGCCCGCCGCGGCCGCGCTCGCCCCGGCTCAGCTCTGCCGGCCCGTCAGCACGGTGATGGGCTTGAGCAGCAGCTGCGGCTGGGGCCCGCCGGCCGTCGGACCCGGCGAGCGCACCGCCCCCGGCTCCGGGCTGCTGCCCGGCGAGGCCGTCGCCGAGGCCGGGCCCGCCAGCAGCGCCTGGTAGCGCGACTGCTGCTGCTGCTGCGCGAACACGACCGCCTGGTGCTGCTGGTGCGCCGCCAGGCTGCGCAGCGTCGCGTAGAAGTCGTAGGGCGGCGGCACGGTCTGGTACGCGGCCGGCGGGGCCTGCAGCAGCCGCTCCACGGAGAA